>RKSS01000131.1:0-37202 GCA_009829855.1 Neofusicoccum kwambonambiense | reverse complement strand
GGGGGGGGGCTCACCACGTACTGAGAGGAGCTCACTGGAGTGCATTCTAGGAGCCTTTCCTGTAGAGTAGCTTGAGTCAGAAGGGGACACTCAGAGCTAAGTTTCGCCTCTTTTACTACTATCCAATAATCCAGACCAGCACCTGATTGACGCATCAGTTGCAGAGGAACCTAGCATTTCCACTCCATTCCCACCTCAACTTCACGTTGGAATGGCTAGAAAATTTCCAGAGAATCACTCCGTCTCTCAAGACAGCTATACCGAGTCACATTCACCTTTCCCTCGGCCACCTTCTCAGTTGAGACAGTCTGACGAATGTATGCAAGATGTGGAACACCCGACTTCTCTCGATTTTGACTCACCTCAACTGACCTCTGTTTTGGGTTCTTCGAGTCAAGAAATACATACGAAAAAGAAGCCGGTGTTACCCCAAGCCCTGGGTGGCCACCAACCGTCTGTGATGGGCAACGAGATCATGATATTGGTCGTCAGTGATGAGTGTATGATTGTTGATTGATGATGGTGGATTGCGGTCCGTGAATCGCCTTTCCTAGACTGCAATCCACGTGCCTGCCTAATCTATCTACGTACGGATCCCGATCCATGACCCTACTATCACGTATCGCGTTCCCTGGCAGTCTGAACCTCCCCGGGAACAAATGAAGAGGCCTGAGACGCCACGTTAGCACAGTGAAATTATGAGCAATGAAACTGGAAGAGCTCGACTTGCCATTCCGACTTCAGAATCGAAAGAGTCTCCCAGCAACCAAGTTTCCAGACACAACATCATCCTGCCCGGTGATGATGGTACACTCGACGGCATGTATTTAACTACGATGGGTTGGCCAACCAACAGCTGGGCATGCAAGCTCCAAAAAATTACATCAATACTAAGATAGTCAGGGAAGCATATTACTCTTAAGTGTTAGTTGTTCTATCTGGTGAAGCGTCGGTTTTTCAAAGGTTGAGGTGAAGATAATATTGTCTATGGTCTCAGAATGTGGTTAAAATGGAGGAAGTTTTTGGCCTTTTGAGATGAATACTGAGTCGAAAATTCACAGTCATATTCTCATAGGATTCGTCCTACCCTGGACTGACGGCGTCTACATGCTCAAGCTTTCTGAGCACCCTTCCGTGGACTTATTCAAACTTGTATGCTAAGAACGGAAGATTTTCTGGCAGCAAATATGAGTTAAGAACCCCAGAGCCCTGGTTCACCAGGTGCGGAAGCCGGCGATTTACAGGGTCGACTTCAAGGCGATTCTTAATTTTCCGGATGACACTTCGCTTGGTATGAGGAGCTTGATGCAAGAATGGCAGCCTTACTTCTTCGAATGCTTCTGGAGGGACATGGATGACGTTCTGTGCTATCGCATCTGAGCTCGCAGGATGGCCGGCGAAGGCCTGTCCGAGAAAGCCACGGATGGTCTGGCTTTCCATCTCTGGGAAAAAACGGCACGGGTCGAAGAAGGATTCAGCGTACCAAGCTGTCTCCAGGTAGCTGTGAAGACGACCATACCTGTCCAGCACAGGAGAAGAAAAAGAGGAAGATTCCGAGTGTTGAAGATGCAGAAGAGCGAGCTTCAATCTACCAAAAGATCGATTAGCGGCAACTGGCGGAGCCATCTACTCACACCGGCAGATTTTCCTGCCTCGCCATCGTCAGACCCGATTACAACCCCTGGCAGATTTCCGAGTTCACTGAAAGGATTCAGATATTTTCATTTCTGTTTTCCCTAGCTTTGCGGATATCGGCACCCTGCCGACCTCCTTCCGATTCTCCGCAATTTTATTTCGCATCACAGCACGCGATGGGGAAGGTCCGGCGTGGGCTCTTGGCGATTTGCGGCGTGCAGGGCTTGGTGCTGCAGGAACGGCGCACACATGATTGGCCGGCCAACACATGCTTCGAAAAACCGGACAGGGCAGCTGCGACTTTTGCAGAAAGGCTGAGGCGCATATTTCAATGGCATGCGAACGTCGGCAGACTCCCTCTCCTGAAGATGCGGGTGGCCGAAGTGGTCTGGCGGCTGACCCACGAACCGGGAATGGAGGCGTGCGATATGGCGCGGCGTCCTGCAGCCCTTCATTAGGGCGGCGCTGTTCCAGAGAAAGGCGCGGCTCGTATTCATTGGTGGAATAGATTGGCGGCAGTTGCCAGACGGCAGGCCTGGGCTGCGGCTCGGCCGCTCATCAGGCTGCCCCGCAGCGGGGTCCGGGCCGTGTCATGGGCCCTGGCTCGCCTGGCTGGCCGTTAAAAGGCGCAGCCCGGGCCGCCGCGTTACCCGGCACCGGCTTTCTCGCCCAGAGTCATTGTGTGGCACAGCAGCCAGTCGACCCCGGATCTGGAGGACTTTTGGGCAACTCCCGAGATTTGGGCCATGTAGTGCAGCCGAGCCGTGCCCCTGCGTCGCTGCCTCGAGATTGACTTTGTGCTCTCGGATAAATTGCCAATCGCCTGCTTCCTGCTGGAGCGGCTGCCTCTTGTTGTTGCTGCTGCTGCTGCTGCTGCTGCTGCACCTCTGCCCTCGAGGACCTGTTTCGTTTTCCAGACCCCGGCCTGAGCAGACTGCGCCCCGGACCAACCATGGCCGCCCGTCTCGTGCTCAGCTCGCTGGGCCTGCTCGTGTCGCTCGCCACCGCCGCCGTAACCAACAGCACGGATCCCTTCCAGCAGAGATGTCTCTCGTTTGAGCCCGAGAAGTATGTCTCCAACTCCACGAGGACCGTCCGGGAGTTCGTCTCCGCCGGCACCACCCTCACCTTCCCGGACAACGACGCAACATGCAACCGCGCCAGCCAGCTGGTCTCGGCCGACATCTGCCGCATCGCCCTGTCCATTCCGACGTCGGACAAGTCCAGCATCACCTGGGAGATGTGGCTCCCGCGTGAGTGGACCGGCAGGTTTCTGGCCACGGGCAACGGCGGCATTGACGGGTGTATGTGTTCCCTGCATCCGGCCCTCCGCACGTGAAGCGATGCACTGACACGCACAACAGGCGTCAAGTACGAAGACCTTGCCTACACCTCTCTGAACGGCTTCGCCGCCGTGGGCGCCAACAACGGCCACAACGGCACGTACGGCAACGCCTTCTACCAGAACGACGAGATCAAGAGGGACTTTGCCTGGAGATCGTGAGCACCTTGACCAAACACCCGCCACGCACTTCACGCTGACACCACCACCAGCCTCCACGTGTCCACCACGACCGGCAAGAAGCTCGCCAAGCGCTTCTACGAGGAGGACATCGGCAAGTCCTACTACCTGGGCTGCTCCCTGGGTGGCCGCATGGGCATCAAGGCCGCCGAGAAGTTCCCCGACGACTTCGACGGCATTGTGGCAGGCGCCCCGGCCGTGGACTTCAACAACCTGGTCTCATGGAGAGCCAGCTTCTACACCATCACCGGCGCGCTCGGCTCCGAAAACTTCATCTCCGCCGACACGTGGAAGACCACCATCCACAATGAGATCCTTGCCCGTGAGTCTTCCCCTTGAGAGCCGTGTGCGGCAACCGCAATGCTCACCCCGCCCCCAGAGTGCGACGACATCGACGGTGTCTCGGACGGCATAATCGAAGACCCCACGCTCTGCCACTTCCGGCCGGAGACCCTGCTCTGCACGGCCACCAGCAGCAACGCCACCAGCTGCCTCAACGCCGTGCAGGTCGGCATCGTGCGCCAGATCTTCAGCCCCTTCTTCGGGCTCGACAACGCGCTCATCTTCCCGGCCATGCAGCCGGGCAGCGAGACGGGCGCGGTCGAGAAGCTCTACGCCGGCAAGCCGTTCTCGTACTCGGACGACTGGTTCAAGTACGTCATCTACGACCCGTCGTGGGACGCGTCGACCTTCACCGCGCTCGACGCGCTGGTGGCGGACGCGCGCAACCCGGCCAACATCCGCACGTGGCCGACGTCGCTGGCGCGCTTCCAGAAGCGCGGCGGCAAGCTGCTGTCGTACCACGGGCAGCAGGACAACCAGATCTCGTCGTTCAACACGCCGCGCTTCTACGAGAGCCTGCGCCGCGGCATGCGCTACTCGTACGCCGACACCGACGAATTCTTCCGCTTCTTCCGCGTCAGTGGCATGAACCATTGCAACAGCGGGCCCGGCGCCTGGGTGCTCGGCCAGGGCGGCGGCGCCCCCGCCGCCGGCATCCCCTTCACCCCCGCCAACAACGTGCTAGCCGCCATGGTCGCCTGGGTCGAGGACGCCGCCCCGCCCGACTCCATCACCGGCACCAAGTTCGCCGGCGACGTCGTCGCCGACGGCGTCGCCTTCCAGCGCCGCCACTGCATGTACCCGCGCCGGAACACCTTCCTCGGCGGCGGCCGCGACCCGAACGATCCCGATAGCTGGGAGTGTAGGTTCGTCGACGACGGCGAGGGCGGCTTTGGCGGCGTGGGCGGCGGCGGGTGGCCGCCCAAGGGTGGGAATCCTTGGGGGAGCCCGTGGTGGGCTTGAAGAGGAGGAGTTGCGGTGTGTCGACGCTATATTATTGTAACTTGCTTGTAGCTATTTCTTCTTCTTCTCAATCGTAACTTGGAGCGTTCCCGTCTTCCATCCAGGCGTGTACACACAGAGGCGCGGAATCTACCGCCCAAGTAGCCGACGATGGAGTCACCAGCCACACACGCTCGGCCGGAAGATCTGTGCAAAGGGCACGCAAAGCGGCAGACGCCGCGAGTGAGACAAAAAGTCAGGTCAGATCGTTCTGGAGCATCCCCTGGCGATTTGCGAGCGCTGGCGATTGAGCGAGCCGTGTGGGGCCTCTCCACGGCCCTGACTCGATCGATGCACGCCAGGAGATCAGGAACACGAGCAACACCGAGGCCTCGCGCAGACATCACTTCCCTCGTCAACTGCAAGCGTGGAAACGACGGCCGTTGAAGATTTTTCCAGGCCGAGGCGGAATCGGCAGGGCGGGTGAAGTGGTGTATCCGCAGAAAACAAAAAACACACCCACGGCGCGGCCGTTGCCAAAAAAGTAAAGGAGCCAAGCCGGGTAAAACGGTCCTGTCAATCTTCAGATACGGCGGTGAGGATCCACATCAATGCGGCACAGCCCGCTCCCGGTCCTTGTCGTTGCTATCCGTCGTCGGCGGGCGGCGTCGGCGGCGGCGGCTTTCGTCTCTTTTGCTCGGGTCGCGGAAGATGAAGGGTGGTGAGACTTCCGTCCGCGCGGACCGGCAGGGGTGCTGGGGAGTGGCTGGCTGGTCCCGAGTATCGGGTTGGTCTGGATCGTGGTTGCATGAGCTTGCGTGTCTGCCGGTCGCGTGGCCTTCAGGCTCTCAGGTGCCGAGCAAGTGCTCTACGCTCTCTTGCAGCTGTTTGGATGGTGGAATGTGTGGACCGTCGAACGGGATATCAGGCGCCGATGTGAGCCTTCCTTTTCTCCTTTTTTTGTATCCTCATGTATCTCGTCTCAATGTTTGTGCCAAACATCTATGTGAAAAAGAAAAAAAGACAAAGGAAAGAAATGTATATGCACAGCAGAAGAATGGCAGCAGCCTCACCTTTTCCTCGCTCTTCCCTCAATTCCTCCTCTCCTTCCCATGAAACTCCAACACTTCATATTCCACCGCCTGCCCCGCTCCGCTCCCAAAGCTTTCTCTTTCCTCTGCCACCACCCCTACTCCGCCGCCAGACATGCTTCCCCCTCGACTCGCCACCAACCGGCTCTCCATCTCTATGTCCATGGCTCTGCTCATCTTCCTGTCTCTCCGAGACATATGCGTGCCCGTACCGCCAAAGCTCGACAGCTTGGAGTTGGAGTAGCCGCCGCCGGTGCGCGTGCTGACGAGTAGGTCGGCGTTGGAGCGGCCGGTGGCGATGTTGTACAGGAATTGGAAGCACGGGCGCATGACGACGAGCGAGGCGGCGATGATTCCGACGTCCATTTCGACCATTGCAATGGTGTTTGGGATGGTGTTGGCCCCTGGGTGTGGCTGTTAAAAACTACGAGTATGAAGGTGGAATGGTGGTGAGAGCTTACATTGTGGATCTGACTTTGCTGCTGGATCGGGGTAGAATTGTAGGACGAGACGGGTGATGGCGCAGCTGGTGTGTCTGGATGACGGATGTTAGCGGAGGGCCGAGATGGTGAGTGGAACATGACGTACACAAGGCCGAGCAGGATGAGGAAGAGTAGCTGCTTGATCTCTGGCCGCTTGTCCTTCATCTGGAAGAGCGCGGGTAGCGGGATCGCGATGACCATGATGCTTGTAATGATGTTGACGGCATGCCCGCTGAATCTGAACTGCACGAGGTCGATGCAGGTGCCAGGCGTCTTGGAGAAGTACGACTTCTCGATCGGCGTACACTGAAAGATGCTGACAATTGTTGCGGCACCGTAATAGCCCACAACAACAAAGGTGGTCAAGTAGACGAGGATGCGTGTGATGCGCACGGTGAGCGAATCAGCTCGTTTGAAGAGCTGGGCGTAGACCAGGCAGAGAGATAGTTTGGTGAATAGGTAGGTCGGCTTGAAGACGACCATGTTCGCGAAAGAAAGCTGCGGTTGGTCAGTCACTGTGCTGTATGCATGGGAGGTTTGGTTGCCTTACTTTCTTTGGAACCGTTGAGGCCTTGATTGATGCTGGAATGTCTGCGGCATGCTGGCCGTAGCCATACTGGATAACGGCTTGGAAATGTCAGACATTTTTGAGTGTGAATGCGAAGGCTGGCATTACTCACGTATGACGTTGAAGCACTCTTGGGCTATCGAGCATGCCTGGCATAATCGTCAGAAGAGGAAAAACACCAGCGGCGACGGCGCATACCAGGGCAATGAGAATGCAGTAATCCGAAAGATCCAAGCGCCTGCGATATCCTCGAAAGCCAAGACGCAGGCCCACGAGTAGGATGGCGAGTGAGCCAAACACGAAGGTGTTCCAGAGCAGGACTGGGCCCCTGTCCTCTCCGGCCATGGCGATCTCTGGTGCTGTTGATCGGAACCCGGGACAGAGGGATTGACGGCGGAAAGGCGGGATTCAAGCATGGCGGAAGACGAGGTCTGTGAATGTTTTAAACATCTTGCCATCCTTTTTCCCATGCGGGGCAGAGTCGGGGCGCAAAATCATAGGGCTCGCTTGGGGTGATGAGCAGATGCGCATGCAGGACTTCGCAGGGACGTCTCGGTGGGCTGACTGGAAATGCTTTTTTGCCGACCTGTGGCTCAGACAACATGAGTCCTGGTGGCAGAGCCGGAAGAACCGTGGCCCATGTCTCGCCTTCCTACTGGGGCAGAACTAGAGGAAGTCTGGGTGCGTGGTGGTTGACTCGTGCTCGCAGAGCCAAGACGGACTTGCGAGGCCTTGACGCCGTCTGATCGCCGACATGGAACACGCGCCTGGAAATTTGAAGGGAGCGCGCGGGAACGTGCCGCACAAACGGCGCACTAGCCCTGGAGAGATTCGATCTCCTTAATTCACCTTGCTAATGGCGTTCTGGATGCTGGCCGGATGGGACCTGCCTGAAGTAGGCCGCCGCTGCGAAGAGTTAGCTAATCTGTGCAACGGGCACGACGCCTCAACCGGCCATGCATTTACGTACCTAAGAATCAGGCAGAAGGGACAAATTCCGCGTCACCTCACAAGACGCAGTGCCTCATCCGCCAGTGGGGTTGGCCGGGCCCGTGCCGCATTGGCATCGGGCAATCACTTCAGGGCAACAGCTCCGGGCCTGAGCGTGCCCATAGCCGCTTTCAGATCGTGGCTGTGGGTGCGGCTACGTACACGTACGTGTATGAATTGTTCCGTGCGGCAACCCGGCTAAAATGATTGTAGGTGTGGCTGGAGTGCTGGCGTACGGCCGGCAAACAGGATAGATCCCGGCTGCTTTGTATGCGGGACGGCTACCCGACATTTGATGTGGATAGGTCATGAGTGAACACGATCGGCGGTTGTTCCCATATGGTTTGAAATTGGCGGGTTTCTCCTCGGCATTCGGATTCGGACAGCCTTACAAGGCGAACTGCAAGTGGATCCCGTCATCTTGTGGTGTGGACGCTTCCTTCCGATCTGCTGCCCGATTCCCGCCTCTCCCCCACATCCTTCTTGATCCTCCCTCTGGCCAAAAATGCCGTATTCCGAGAGCCCGAAAGAATGAATCAGACGAACCATCTTCATCTGTCTTGCTCACGGTAAGTGCCATATTTAGCCCATCAGGCCTCCCGAAATGCAACCACAAGAATAGAAACCAGGCTGGACGTATGAATCGCTGTTTTTCTCCTTGTGCTCTCTGGCTACTTTATGCCTCCAAATTTTGAATAATGTTGTTAGCATCTCGTCAGTGTCTACGTTGTCCTTCCTGATCCTCTTTTGATCAAGTTCTAGTGCAATGTCTTGTGGACACATTAGCACGCATGGCTTTCCGACGAAGAGCCTCGCCACGGTAGCGCGGGGAGCAGAGGTTTGAAAATATGGTAAGAAGCACCTGCATCGAGAATACAGTCATCTAGAAAATAGTTTTGACCACTCACAATGTGCTCTCATAGGCCAAGTCCAGGTGAAAGACGATGCTTTTGATTATTTCTCGCGATGTCCAGATTGAGTTGGCTTAAACCACTCTGCCCCGGATCGGCCAGCTTCCCACTGTCTTCCAGAAACTCCTTGAGTCAATCACTCTCCCGAGAGTTTCGGCGCTCCTTGGGAGCGCCCGGACATGCCCCTCTTCCATAAGCTCAGCCACCCATTTCCTGTAGTCCAGCTTCGCCGCCTCTTCCTCGCCAAGCGTCTCTTTTGCCTTCTCCTCAGCCTCAGGTGCCCACGCGTGAATCAGATCCCACCAATCGTACACATGCAGATCAGTCACGACCCATCTCTTCCCCGGGGTAAACTTCCGGTGCACCGCAATGATGGCGCGCGCAACGTCTTCGCCGTGGACGAGATGAAGAGCGTTCTTCGCCTTCACCTGGTCCTTGGTCTTTGCCACCCGGGTGACCCAGGTGTTTGGTCTGCGGCTGCCGCCATACAGGCCGGAGAGGTTAAGAACGCATCCAGACACACATTCGCGCAGCTCGTCCTCGGCAACAGCACGATCGTTCTTGGTGTCATAGGATGAATCACTGGTGTTCCAGTGCGGATCCGCGAAGATTTGGGAAGAGCCCAGCTGGATCCAGTTGTTCTCGTCGCCGTGGCTCTTGCGGTACATGGAGGTCAGCTGGCGGGATTGGCCGGAGCCTTTGAGCGGGAAGGTAACGAGGACGGTCTTGGCGGAGGGAAGCTTGTCGTACTGCTCCTTATCGGAAGAGCTGGGGTCGAACTTGAAGGGGATGGTGCCGTCGTGGCCAGTGGTTGTGGTGGCGGCCCAGCTGATGGCGTGCTGGTCGAGTTGCGGGATGAGGAAAGTTGCGGTCCATCCGCTCCCCAGGATGAGCAGGTCAACGGCTTTGGGGGACATCCTGATCATTGGAAGGATTCTCTCTGGGTCACCGCCTCTCAATGGGTCCCGGCGGGATGGTTGTTTGGGTGTAAAGTGATGATCTCACCGCGGCGGGGAATATATGGATGGCGCCAGGCCGGATTGGGCAAGCGCTGCCGTCCCGCCCTCGCACTTCTTTCTCGCCGCAACTTGTCCATCAACATCCCACTTGCAACCCACTGCTGTGTAACAACAGACATACCTTCGGTGTCGCTAGTACCTCGCTTGCCCAGCAACCCGCAGCTGTCCTCGGCCTGCGCCACTTTACAAGCCACAGGCCTCGGCAGATATACCTCGGCTCTGGCTAGTTTTACTCTCCGCACAAAGGCAGGGTCACGATACTATATTGTCTTTATTACTTTACGAAGCATACGGCCGCCTGGCATAGGTGTAAGAGCGTTTTGGCCGATCTCCTCCGCTGCGCGAGTGGTGGAAAGTGCGCCGCTATACGCACCCCCGACACTTTGTGCCCTGTCCCACCATTAGCCACCGTATGATATGCCTTACAGTTTGAACGCATGCTGCGGACCCGCCAATGGCCTGGAGTATTGACACTGAGATGGTTGGGGTGGTCTGGACATCGTTGGAGGTGGTCAGTTGTTCCCCTGCGCACCTCTCTGTTTATAAGCTTCACCACCAACTCCAACCATCACGTACGACCATAGGTCGCAGAATCTAGGGCTTCCCGTCCGCTCAGCCGTACTCAAGCTGCGAACCGGCCGATTAGTACTCAAGTGGGTGACCATTGGGGAATCCCGGCTGTTGTACGTTTTTTTTTTCAGCACGGTGTTGTGGACCCGTTTATTTCCTTTTTAGGACATAGGACCGAGATCCTCGGACCGCAATACGAGTACGTGCGTGCTCAGAATGTCCTGGAGAGCGGGGTGTCTTGTGGAAACCATGGCAATGGTGTGGTTGGAGACAGACCCCACAAGCCCTCAGAGACCCGGCTTCCTTGGAAGACACGCCGCCTTCCAGCAGAATTTATCTTCAAGCCACTTCTACTGAACACACTATTCGTTCTTCTGGCCTCATGACCCTGGAAATAGTAATTGCGACTTCCTCGACGGCAGCGCGTCACGAATAGCCAGTGTAAAATTTTAACTCGACCAGCCGCCTTGTATAGGCTGGACGGCATTCCTACTGAGAACGGACCGATACAGGAAGACCCCAGGAACAACAGAGTCAGGCTAAATTATGCAGACTGCGGTAAGTGGTCGCTGATGGAATTGAGACAACAGCATCATGGTGGGTCGGTTCACAGTACGCACTGGGAAGTAGTGAAATATCTCCGGTGTGGACTATGGTCTCTTCCTTAAACTTCATCTTAGTCAAACACTTCCCTTGCACACTGCCGCTTTTCACTTCCCTCCATACTAAACCGCGTCATCCTTTTCTGACGCGTACCTTCATCATCTTCCACGTAATGACCGTCAATGACTAGCGCTAATCCTGTCCATTAACCACCCGCTTCGATGTGCCATCGCCAAGGAAAGCTGCTCTTTCAGGATCAGACCGACTTTGACCAGCAATGAGTACCCATGATGGCCCTCATTGTCTCGCAAAAATGTCCTGCAGGACGGCGTCAACCGCAGAAGGCCAGCCAGCAGCAAAGACGGTTGAGCCTGTCCACAAGATTAATCGACAGAAGGACAAGCAACGGGAAGCACGAGTGAACTTCTTCGCGACGTTGATCCGCAGCATCGCAGTGCAGGCCAGACAAGTGCAGAAGGAGATCAACCTCTTAATTTTTTTGCTGATCGAGCTGTGTGAAATAAGCGTTGGGGCATGGCAGGTCGACAGAGAAGATGAAGACCTGAAGGGCATTTTATGTGCTAAGTCTGCCTGTGAGCAGAGGGCACATGAAAGCGCGCGCCATGGAAGGTGCATGTGAACCTGGAAAATGGTCTTGGCGAACGGTAAGTCCGATGATTGGAAATTAAGAGCAGGCGGGGGATCATATCGTGATAAGATGCTGTTCCACGCATCTTGCTAATGCGAATGCGGCTGTGGTTCCGCTGGATAATGGCAGAGAACATGGACGAGAAGGTCAGTAATTCTCTGGATGGTCGAAGAACAAAGTTGCTTCCTTCATCACCTTTGGCCTGGCGGTCTGCGAAAACTGACAACGTGCTTTCACAAAGCAGTATGCATGGCCACGCAAGCGTTGGAGCTCGAGAAGGTGTATGCCGATGCGGTTCGGCTTTAAGGGCGGCCACTAAACAACGACCAAGGGCCGTGAAGAATCGGCATTCTTCAACTCCGGCCCGGCAGTGTTGCCCAATGCCGACTGGCACGATCTAACTTCAAGGCGGGAGGGCCTAAAGCGCGAGGGTCCGAAGGGTGGGCAGAGGGCACGCAAGACGCCATCGAATACTCCGATCACACAATAACAGCCGAAAACGCCAAGAACAGCGACACCACCACAACACTGACGAATAGCAGCCCAGCAGTATCCAGTTTAACACGCTGCCGCATTGCAAATCGCAAGCCCCAATTGTCCATTCCCCAATGCACAGCCCCCGCCGAGTTTGTGCAGATGCATGCCATAGGCTGATCTCATCGCGACAGTGCGTTTATCAGCCCGCTCTCAGTTACTCCCGCACCATGCGTTCCCCGCTTTGTACCGCCCACATGCCCGGGACGCGGATGCACGCTCTGGCTGCCAATTGCGTCTTTTATCAACCCAGCCTCGTTTGTCGTCATGCCACGTGAGATGCCGACTTATCCATGGTGATGCGATTTGTCCCTGCGACAACAATGCCATGAGGCTTGTCTGGACGTCGAGTATATATCTTACCCGCTCCAGGCATCCTTCAAGCCGTTTTTCAGAACTAATTCCCAGGTCTCCTCTGTTTTCCAACATCCAGAAGCTTCCACCATGGCTCCCTCCGCGATTGAACACGAGATCGTCGTGCCGTCGTCAAAGTCCGAAGTCCCTCACCGGGAGCCTTTGAAGCTCTCTGGCGCTCTCGACAAGTACGAGTCGTTCGAGGTGACGCCCATCATCGGCACCGAGTTCAAGGATGTGAACCTTGCGGAGTGGATCAACGCGCCCAACTCTGACGAGCTGCTGAGGGATCTTGCCATCACCAGTAAGCCACCCAAGACTAGCAGTATCAGACAGCAGTGCTCACGCGTCCTTTTCCCAGTCTCCCGCCGCGGGGTGGTCTTCTTCCGGGCGCAGGACGACCTGACCAACGAGCTCCAGAAGAAGCTCAACCACCGGCTGGGCGAGCTCACGGGCAAGCCGTCGACGTCGTCGCTGCACATCCACCCGATCCTCAACGACGACCGCGAGCTGGGCGGCAGCGACCCGGAGATCAGCACGATCAGCTCGGAGCAGCGCAAGAAGTACTACGACCCGGTCAAGCACTTCGCGCTCAGCGACAAGAAGCAGGAGTCGGCGCAGTGGCACTCGGACATCCAGTTCGAGCCGGTGCCGGCCGACTACACGTCGCTGCGGCTGGTCGAGCTGCCGCGCACGGGCGGCGACACGCTGTGGGCCAGCGGCTACGACCTGTACGACCGGCTATCGGCGCCGTACCAGCGCTTCGTCGAGACGCTGACGGCCGACTTCGAGGCGCCCTTCTTCAACGACGTCGCGGCCAAGGGCGGCTTCGGCGTCTACACCAAGCCGCGCGGCAGCCCGGCCAACGTCGGCGAGGTGCTGCGCGCCACCCACCCCGTCGTGCGCACCAACCCCGTCACCGGCTGGAAGAGCCTCTTCCCCGTCGGCGCCTTCCCCAAGACCGTCAACGGCCTGACCAAGCAGGAGGGCGACCACCTGCTCAAGTGGTTCCTGGACCTGGTCTACAAGAACCACGAGCTGCAGGTGCGCTTCCGCTGGCGGAACAAGAACGACATCGCCATCTGGGACAACCGCAGCGTCTTCCACACCGCCACCTTCGACTACGACAACATCGGCCCGCGCTTTGGCAACCGCGCTGTCGGCATCGGCGAGCGGCCGTACTTCGACCCCAAGAGCGAGTCGAGGCGCGTGGCGCTGGCAAGGGAGGAGGAGGAGGCCAAGGCCAGGGCGGAGGCAGAGGCATAGGGGAAAGGAAAGAGGAGGCTGCAGGTGGGAATGATACCGAAGGAACTCACGTCATGTTATTTACGAGAATGCCAGTTATGAGAGCATGAAAGCCTTTTCCCTTTGCTTGATTGAAGTTTGAGGACGCGTGAGTGCATCTGATTCCAATTTTGCACATCACACCCCCTGATGCTTGCCAGAGCGGAAGAGCTTGACGGAAAACATGGGGTGATGCCGATTCTGGGTGCATGGAGAGGTAGACAGAACATCGGGGTCCCGCACGCGGCCCACTGACTGACGGCCGCAAAGCTTGTCGACCTAGAACCAAGCGGAAATGGCAGGCGGCCGCGGGGACGCCTCCCCTTGACTGCAGCGCCGGCGGCATCTTAGCGTGGGCCGGTGCAAGCCTTAGCCTGCCGGCAAGCGCGAGCCTCAGTCACTCGCGGTTTCTGCCCCCAGCGACCTGCTCCGAAGCCTCAAACCCCGTTCTGCGCCGCCGAGCCGGTTCTGCACCGGAGCGTGTTGCCGGCAGCTGGCTGCCCCAGCGGGAGGCGCGGGACGCATCTGGGCGCCGAGCCGACCTGGGTGACGATGAACTCGGCCGCAGGGTGGTCGACCAGCGCAGCGGCAGCGCCATCGCGTGGCTTCTCCGCTATCGAAAGCAGCCGCACTTTAAGGTTGACGATCTGCGTGGCCGCATGTTCCTGGCCCAACGCGCCATGCATCCTGGCATTTCCTGGCAGTGCTTCCCATTGGCCCTGCGCCCCAGGAACGATCACGCTCCCGCGAGAGGACGATCGCGCTGACATGCCTAGCCGAGGAGTTCGCCGCTGCGCCACGTGCAGAGTGAGAGGGACGGCCTGCGCGGTCCTCCGTTTGTGTTTCAAGTGACGGTGGTGAGCATGCCGGGCTTGCCGTTTCGGGCACGGTGCTGGCCGCCACTGGGGAGCTGGAGGCCTGGCCTGGCCAGCCCGCCGCCTCTGCACTCTGCACTTTATAACCCCAATCCGCCCCGCGCGCGCCTGCCGGGCCCTGCGGGAGACTCGGAGAGACGCTTTCTTTCGCCATGGGGAAGACGCTGATGCCGCCGCCCGAGCTCATCCTCGCGTGGCAGACGGATCGGGACGCCTATCCTCGCGGCGTCCGGCAAGACTGGTTGCTGGTGGTGCTGGCGAGCGTGTTGAGCGCGCTCGCCGTCGTTGTGGTCTTCACCCGATTGATTGCACGCCTCAGGTTCCAGCGGAATCCGGGGTTGGACGATGCCTTCATCACCCCGGCCCTGGTAAGTCGTGTCAGCGCGTTGGAGTGCGGGAAGCATGCTCACAGCCCAAGATCTTCACCCTCGCGATGAACGTCCTCATCGCCTACAGCAAGTTTCCCCCCCGCACACACAACCTCCCCTCAACTGACGCCTTCCGCAGCATCAAGACATGGCTTCGACCGACACATCTGGGACATGTCGCCGGCAATGGCCGTCGATCTCCGCAAAGTACAGCCTCCGCACACAAGCCCACCCCTCAACAACCACAACAGCACTGACCCCCTCCCCGCCAGTTCACCTTCGCCACCTCCCTCCTCTACATCTGGGGCACCGGCCTGACCAAGCTCTCCGTCCTCCTCTTCTACCGGCGCCTGACCGCCGCCTCGCTGCCCACGCCCTTCCTGTACGCCGTGTACGCCTCGCTCCTCTCCGTCGGCGGCTACGTCCTCGCCTTCACCGCCTCGCTCCCGCTCACCTGCGCGCCCGCCGCCGCCTACTGGCGGCAGGTCGACCTGGCCTGGGCGGCCGCCCACGCTGGCCGCTACCGCTGCGGCGACGAGGCCGCCGCCCTCGCCGCCGCCAACGCCGTCTCCGCGGCCCAGGACTTCCTCGCCTGCGCCCTGCCGGGCCTGCTGTTCTGGAACCTGCGCGTGCCGCGCCGCCGGAAGCTGGCCATGGCCGCGCTGCTGGGCGTGTCCATCTTGTAAGCTTGCCGCCCTCTACCTCCTCCCCCGAGAGGAGAAGGGAAAAAAACTGACGTCTTCGCTCAACAGCCCCTGCCTCGCCGGCGTCCTCCGCCTCGTCGCCCTCCGCCGCGCCGCCTACGCCACCTACGACGTCCCCTGGGCCATGCGCCCCGCCTGGGTCTGGACGCTGGTCGAGGCCAACGCCGGCCTGGTGTGCGCGTCCGCGCCGGCGCTGTGCGTGCTCTTCAAGCGGACGCTGGCGCCGTCGCGCCCGAGCACCGGGGACGAGGAGGGCGCGCCGGGCGCGGTGCGCACGATCGGGAGCGAGTCGACGGCGCCGGGCATGAGGGAGGTCGGTCGCGGGATGGTGGAGTTGGAGTTGAAGGGCGTGGGGGGCGGCGTGGCGGAGTGGGAGGAGCGGCGAGGGGAGGGCGGGTCGGCGACTTCGACTGAGTCGGTGCGGTCGGAAGAGGAGAGGGAGTTGGATGAGAGGAGGTTGGTTTGGTGGGGCTGGAGGGGCCAGGAGCTTTGATTTGAGATGCCCCCCGGTCGTAGACGAGTCTGCCTGCTGCTTCCTGGGAGTGCGCTTGGATGGTTGACGTTCAACTTCGCGTTCGCCTGTGTGTAGGAGCCTACGATGGAGAGGCAGAGGGGTCTGACGAAATCTGCAGCACAATCATCACGTACCGTATGCGAGCCAAGCAAACCATCGTATATTCATGTCTCCCTCCGACACGAGAGGAGAGGAGAAGAAGAAAGGATACCATAAGTTAACCTTCCATAACCCCTCCCTCGTCCTAGAGATATACATCCGTCACCCTCCTCATTTCCTCTCCCTCGCAAATGCGACCAGATGCACCGAAATGCCCCGACCCAGTTGAGCGCGGAGAGGAAGGAGAAATAGCGATGGGAGCAATGATGCTGGTGGCTAAATAAGCGAGAGAATCAAGAAAGGATGAGAAAACGCCTGGTATCCACCCCATGACACCCGCCGCCCGCAACCATTCCATCCTCCCTCGAATCCATCCCGTCCATCCCTGATTCTGGAATGGAAAACTTAAAACTGGTGCGTACTGTAACAGACATCCCGTTTCGCCGAGCCGATAAAGCGAAATTTGACTGAAGAGAAGAAGGGAGAATGGAGAAAGTTAAAGACAGGACTTTAAAGAAGCGCCCGGCGCCAGCATGGTGTATGGTATGATTGACTTTCATTGAAGTTCTTTGACTCCCCAGATTTCCCCCTTTCCCTGAGAAGAAGTTTTCCCCGCTCGCACCGTGTAAATGCAAAAAAGTGATTTTTGGCTGTGATTTGCACAAAGCGTTCAAAGGATTATCGAACATGTTGGATCGACGTTCCGTATTCCATGAGGAGAGAAGAACGAGGAAAGACCGAAAGCCGGGACTGTTCCTCTCGCTGTACTATCCCCTTCATTCGCCGGAATCACCCTTGTCGTCATTAGCACTGCTCTTGACGGCAATCTTGATCGCCATTGGTTTTTGTGGTCCATCCTTGCCACTGCTGACGTTCTTTTTCCTCTTGAGGCCAGCGTTTGCGCTCGTGGTGCTAGCGTTGCTGCCCACACTGCTGACCGAGGAGCTGCGCCGCTTGCTACTCGCCGAAAGCTTGCCGAGTTCGTCCTCATCATCTTCCTCACGACGCCGCTTTTCCGAAAGCCTTTCCGGAGGGGGTGTTGACGGGACTGGAGTCTGGTCTCGCGGTGGTGAACCTTGCGGAGATGTTGATGTGGGTGGCGTGGGTGGAGCTGCTGTTGCAGAATCCTGTGCTTGCTGCTCCGAGGATGGTCTTGCGTTGGCAACGCCTTCCTGGAGCACATCCATCGAGTCTTCGTCATCCTCGGGATAGTCGACGAGCGGCCGAGCGCCGTTTGCTAATGGCTTCCCTGAATGCGACGGCAGCGTGGTTTCCTCCTCATCATCGGAGCCGTTGAAGTACGCTTCTTCCTCCGCATCCATGTCGCGAAGGCCTTGCAGACGGCCGCCATTCATGGGGTGCCGACCCGGCTCCGTTTCGTCGCTAGCAAACGAGTTGTGGGCGGTAGTATCGGGCCGCTCATGCAACTGCTCGTACCGGAGAATGAGGTTTTGGAACGTTGGAACGTAAGTGATTCCCTCCAATCTCTCCCTGTAATTCTCAACGAGGTGGTTGATGATGGCCTTGATGTTCTCGCGCTTGACAAACTCAAAGAGTTCGAGGCATGCTGAGTTAAGCAGGTTGTCTCGCGGCATTGTCTCGAAGACAATGTTAAGAATAGGATCGAAGAGCCGGTTGCTGATGATCTGACGGTTGTGGAATTCGTCGTGCAGTCCGATGCAGGTCCGGAAGTATTTTAGCGCAGTGAGTTTGAGATGCTTTTCAGGACATGCCATAAGCTGTGCAACGCGGCACGCCAGACCTTCTGAGAGAACGAAGTACTTGCTCCTGAAGGAATGCTGGCGGATGAAGAAACAGAGGACCTCCACAAGATGCGAGTAGAGAGACACCTCCTGGATGGTTAGGTTTTCCACTGTAAAAACTTAGTACGCATTTCATAGAATTTCCTTGGAGGCAACCTACTGGAGTCGCGCCCCTCCAGATCCTTGAGGGGCTCGAAGAGCTTCTTTGAAGACTCCTCATAGAAATTCTGTATGAAGGATTCTGTTTGGGGTGCGGATGTGGTGCCATTCCGAACCTTCGCGAGAAACTCGCTGTTAGCACGACCGAGAGTCTCAATCGTGGCCGTGTTGGCATTGGGATCCAGGAGCACCTTGATGGCATCGGCCATCTGTGCCTTGACGCCCAGATCCGTCTCGACCAGAAGCAGCTCGATCAATGTGTCCGTAAGCGGCTTAGTCTTGTCATTGATAGCCTTGAAGATCTGGCTGCGCATCATGATGGCGTCGTGGTCGATCAGAGCAACCAGTATGTCGGTTCCTGCGACGCGCACGGCCGCGTCCGAGTGCCGGAGAGCGAAGGTGATGACGTTGAAGAGACCTCCGCTGAGAAAGTTCGAGTACAGCTGCGCGCGTGCTTGTGCCTGCAAGCTCTTTGCAATAGTGCAGCATTGCTGAATAAACAACACCGCGTCCTTCTTCCTCTGGGTGCTGTTTTCCTGCGGGGTGAATATGCTGAACAACTCCTTCAGAAATGCTTGGTTTTGCTGCAGATGCTGGACAATATCAACCTGATGGAAGAATATGAGAGAGTTCAGAACCGAAAAAGTCGGGTCGTCGAGAATGCGCGCTAAAACGACGTCTTTGAGGTACTGCAGCCGGTACGTGTAGTGGATCTTCTTCTTGATGAGCGGGTCCTCGATCTTCACAACCTCCTTGAATCTTGACTCGTCCGCCAGGTACTGCCTGTGGTTCGCCTTGTGGCTCGGGAAGTCGGGGTCGTACTCAAGCGCTCCGACAACGCCAATGATGACCTCGTCAGTCACGGCATACTCGATGATGGCGGTGTCATTGAGCAGAATGAGCGTCTTCATGATGTTGCACAAGCGATGCAGGTCTTCCAGGCTCTCCAGATCCTCGGCCATCTCCACGAGCGGAACAAGCTTCGTTATGTACCCGGCCTGGACAATGAACTTGGCCAACGCGTCGCGGCCTTGAGGCGTGTTGTTCGCGGCGCGCATCATCTGCTCGAGGTCGGGAAGGTTGCCGAGCTCGGGATCGGGGAGCATGATCGGGTTCATGTCCATGACGTCGTCTGAGAATCCATCGTCTGGCGCGCCAAAGTCAGCACAGAAGAAATGACGCGCTTGCGCGGGTGGAGACTCACCAGCTCCTGAAAGCGAGATTAGGTGGGATTGCACCTCACTGACGAAGTCCCTAGGAATGCGGTTAGCAACCCCCGTAGGCCTGGCCGGGCGCGACAGCATACCATATAGCCCCACAGCCCTCTGCCTCCTGGAAGCTAAGCGCCATATCGGTGCCATTCTGCTCAGTCCACACGATGAGCGTATCTGCGCAATTCTCAGCATGTCCCATCCGCCAGTTGGTGCCGCAGCTTCCTGTTTCACCTTGTTGCTTCTGATATCCATCATCCTTGGTGACGCGGGTCTCGAGCAGGGTGCGTATTGGCTCGTCTTCGGACTGGACGTAGATGCGCGCTTCATCCTGCGAGTGGCAAGGCTCGTCAGCACGTTGCGCAGCAGCGGCGGCGGCGGCGGCGGCGGCGGCAGCAGCGGCAGCAGGGTCGCGCGCGCGCACTGGGGGCGGCTTGGGCAGGCATCACGACATACATTCACCATGGTACCGGTGCAGAAACCGGTACCTCTGTCAAACCAGTCGCCATTCTTAAGCTCGTAGACCTTGACGCGCTTGCGATCGTTTGCCGGCTGCGCGGCCAGGGCCATAGTGGGCGCGAGGCTGCCGTCCTCCCGTCACTCGGGCTTTGGGCCGAGACGGTTGGAACAGCTGTGCGCCCGACGGATGCGACCTTGGTCGGGGAGTGGAGATGGCGATGGTTGAGGTGTTGCGAAGGGTCTGGTACGTCGCGGTCGGGCGAGACGGCGCACGAGGCGACTGGGGTTGGGGGCGACGACGCGCGCGCGCGCGTACAAACAACGGCTCCTTTAGGGCCTTCGGGCGCTTGCCACGGGTCGGGGAAGCGAGCGCCGGATCGAGTGATGACAGGCGGTTGAGACGAGATCGACGGAAGGGCGACGGTGGGCGCGTCGTGTCTTGCAGAGGGCCGCGCTCCGGTCGGGGAGGCTTTTGCGTCGTTAGGGGCTAATTGACGAGCGTCGATAACGTGCGATAAGCGGGCGGGAACGGTGCCGAGTCCAGACCACCTGCAACGGGCTCGCTCGGCGGGCACGCACGACACGGCGGGGAGCAGAGGCTGGGGCGCTGGCGGGCGATGGCTGAGGAGGGGAGCAAAATGACGTCGCCGCTATCGACAGCAGCGAGGCGTTAAGGTTGCAGGGCGGAGGAGGCAGCGCGGCGGAGGGCTGGGGACGGCGCGCAGGTGTGCTGCTCCGCTGGCAGGTTGCAAGTGTCGCCTTGGCTGGTGACGAAACGACTGGGCCGCCACGCGCCCTGCCCGCCGCGACGCCCAAAATAGCCCGCGCGCTGGCTGCCTCAGGCCGCCGCAGATCCACTGCACGAAGTGCGGCGGCTGCGCAGCCAAATCTAAATCTTATCTGGACAGCCGCTCGCACACGGCAACGGCTCTTGCGGTCCAGCCCACCCGCCCAGCCGGCCCTGCGCGCGCTCCGCTGCCCGGTGCCCACAGCCTGTGCCGCGCTGCCGGCACGGGCTCGCCGTCTCAGCCGCACGCGCAGAGTCCACGGCCGCGCCGGCGCCGGGGGAGCTGCATGTGCCGGCCTGGCTGACAGCTAGCTGCCCCTTCTGGCGGGCTGTCGTGCTCGCTGCCGACAGGCCAGGGCAGCGCGGCCAAGGGTGCAGGGCGCAGGGCTGGCACATTCCCGCAACGCTCGTCTGCAAACGGTGCTGGATCACCACGCCCGCACGTGGGCGACCCAGCACCAGGGCGGCCGGCGCCCTTGTTATAACCCGTACTGCCAGTGCCAGTGCCAGTGCCAGTGCCAGTGCCCTCTCCCGCCCCCACGGCGGCCGGGGCGCGCGGCGGAGCGTGGTTTCGGAGGGGCTCTTAGCGGACCTGGGCGTCCCCATCCACCCGCGCTTGGACTCCTGCTCATCTACGTGTATTGTCCGACAACGCTCCGGCCCACGATGCAGGCAGCCACGAGCACCACGCACACGCACGCACACGCACCACGGCCCCAGCCGCGCGAGGCTTGCAGTCAATTGACGGTCGCGGAAGGAGCCCTGTCCACCGCCGCCTATCCAGGGCGCCGGGAGCCCAGAACGGCCATGCTCTGGCTACTGGCATCCAGATCTGGCCACTTCTGCACGATAGGCGCCGCCCGGCCATGGCCAGTCGCCGGGCCCTGTGCATCTTATCGCCGTGCAGAGCAGAGTTCAGCCGCGGCAGCCTGGTGGAGCATCTCCCGACGCCTGCAGCATCTATCGATTCGCTCAGCTCGACTGCATCTCGAGTCTGACGAGCAACGGCGGGGCCGCGCGACACGTGCTGGCGGCAATATTGGACGCAGACGTGGGCGGGACAGCGTCCAATGCCTCAGCAACAATCGCACCACCGCCGGAGCCCGCGCTGCAGGCCTCGCAATTGCGCGGTGGAGAAGTGGTATTTCCCGGCGTCAGCCACCCGCCAGGCGTCAAGCCACAGCTCTGGCGGCGACTGGGCAGTCCCAACCGCCGCCCAACCTGCAGCGGAGAATCTCTATTTCCAGGAGCGGCAGCGGCGCAGGATCGGCTCGAGTCATTGCTGAGCGGCGCTGAGTGATTTGCTGTTGACGGCTGCGTCCGATCAGCTTAGCCGGCCGAGCCGCGGGCTTGGATGGAAGCAGTACGAGCCCGTCAAGCGACCAAGAAAAGCTTAGAAGCCACCGACCGCTAGAGATACGGCCCCTGCACCTGCGTGGCGCCAATGCCAATGTGACGGTAAGCCTGCCTGTGACCCGTTTCAATAATCCTGGATGAATCCCACGTATGTAAGAGACGCCGCTGCTCATCTTCGCCTCGTCAATCGAACCGTCTCCGCCCCTCCCCTCGCTCGCAGCCCGCCAAAAAGCAATCAAAGGCTTGTTGTCTCCCTCGGCGCGGTGCTGTCCCAGTGCTCCGCCCGCTCCACGTCGGCATCGCCCCTTGCATTCTCGTCCCGTTCAGGCACAGCGGACCATTGGCACCGCGGCCCGCCGCCTCGACCACCGCCAGCGCTCCTGCCTGTCGGCGTTAACCATCAGCCCAGTGGCTGCTGTGGCCTTTGACGTCCAGACCTTGGGCCATCCGCGGATTTCCCCAGCGCTGGTACGGCCGCATTTGGCAGCCAGGCCATCTACCGGCGCGACCACAAGCGCGACCCACGGTTGCTCCCACCGCCGTGGCTGCGGGTTCGACACACATCATCGTTGATATATAACCGTCTTCCATCTCGACCGTCCGGAGCTGCAAACCACAGCCTGCTCTCGCCCGCCTACACCTGCCCGTCGTCGACATGTCCATCTTCACCAAAGTCAAGAAGTCCAAGAAGGCTGCCGACCCGCAGCAAAAGGAAACACTAGCACCAAAAGAAACGACAGCTAGCGAGTCTACCGCTGCACCAGCTTCCGCACCAGCTACTGCTCGCCCCGGTCTATCACGCGCATCCACCGATATTCCAAATGGAGCCGTGGCATTCCCGAAGAATACATATACGCCGCAACGGCCCAGCAACCTCCGCACATCCAGCAGCTCTTCGGTCAAATCATTACCACCCATGCCTCTCGTCACCAGGAACGCTGCCAGCGAGCCGAATCTCGCTTCTCGTGGCCGTCCCTCCAGCCGGACGAACAGTGATCTCTCCATCGATTCCGTCATGATGTCCCGTAGCCAGAATCCCAGCCCCAGTGGCCGCATGGTTTTGCAGACAAGGCAATCGGACTTCCTGCCGACCATGTACACGTATGATCCCAGCAAGGCTCCCAACTTATCTGGCCGCAAGAGGCAACATAAATCCTACCGCTCTCGTCCAGCCACACGGGCGTCGTCCTTCGTCAGGAGCCCGCACATCTCTACCATGGTGGAAGAGAACGAAGAAGGTTCGCATCATCCCATCCCAACTTCATGCTCGGGACTGACCATTTCACCAGCCGACGAGCAAGCCGGCAGCTCC
Organism: Neofusicoccum kwambonambiense; assembly: GCA_009829855.1. Taxonomy (NCBI): domain Eukaryota; kingdom Fungi; phylum Ascomycota; class Dothideomycetes; order Botryosphaeriales; family Botryosphaeriaceae; genus Neofusicoccum; species Neofusicoccum kwambonambiense. The sequence goes on along the minus strand of RKSS01000131.1, from coordinate 14,099 downwards.
TCTTCCTCTACGAAGTCCAACTCCAGCGACTCATCTACGCAATCACGTATGAAGCACCTGACCTCCACACGCGGCGAGGAAGCAGTGGCGCTAATTCTCCGAACAGAGTACCTCGAAATGGCACGAACCGCCAGCAACCGCGCGCAGCAACAACAAGATGCCGCCGCACCGGAGATCCCGGCTCGCAACCCCGCGCGGAGCAGCATGTGCTCCCAGCGAGCATCAATCTCGAGCGCTCACGAGATCAAGTACGACTCAGTAGCCGCGTCCATCAAGTCCGTGGAGGAGGAGGAGAAGAAGGCGACTCCCGTGGCACCCGCCGCGACAGACCGCACGGAATCACCCGGCCCCAAGTCGAAGAAGCGCAACTGGTTCAGCAAGAAACGCGCGGCCGGGCCCGTCGAAGCACACTGAGGAGGTGCTCGGACACATCGTGTACTTCCCTTTTTTCTCACCGGCTCCGCCGATCGGTGGCGGAGACCCTGTACGCAGCTGAACATGCTTCTCGTGGACCTTTTACGGTTTCTCTTAGCGCCGGCGTCTACTATCTTTTGGGTGGGGGTGTGGCTTCGTGGCTTGTTGTTCTGTTCTTTCCCTTCCCTTTTGGCACCATACCAACCCTCTTCCGGAACCTGCAGCTACAAAATTTGGGCTGGGCGCGACGCTTTGTACTGAAATACGCAACGCACTATACTAGTAGCATGAAACTATCCCTGTACAAACAGGGCTGACTCCGAAGCGAATATCTCCGTCCCCACGCTTCGGGAACGTGCCACCGCTCGTGCGTTTGAGACATTGCTGCAGAGATGGACTGATCGAGGCCTGGGTTCGGAGCGGAGCTTTCCCGCAGCGTGCGTGCGTAGCGGCGCGAAACACGCGGACCCTCCCCAAGTGTGCGGTGGGTTTCTTTCCCTTTCGCTCTCGCTCTCATGTAGCAGAGAGGAATTGCCCGGACGTGTACGCGAGGGAGGGGGCTGGACCGGGCTGGGAGATCATGGCGAGTGCTTAAGCGAAGCATTTAGCACGTTTACAGCTCGGTGCCCTGAGCAATGGCGCCGGATCTGGAAGGGTGCCGCGCCTTACGCGCGATGTTTTGGAAGCACCCGCAGTACCTTAATCAATGCGGACAGGCGGGATGTCGAGGATGCCTCGATGAGGCAGCAGCCAGAAAGTCGCGCTCTCCATCATGAGACACAGTGAACTGTTGAGCAGCACCAAATATTGGGCAATCAATCCACGGTTTCAAGTCGGAATCTCGCCGGCCTCCGTGGCGAGACTATCGGCCATAGGAAGCGCAAGACGAAAAGTTTGGGTCTGGTTATGGACTAGAGGCCAAACCGCTTCCTCCAGGCACACCCAAGGCACTTGCCCTCCTCAGCCCTGTCTCTTTCTCTCTCTCTCTCTCTCTCTCTCTCTCTCTTTCTTGCCAGCGCATCGATCCCTCGATCCCTTTCCAGCCCCCACAGCTGCAAAGAAGGAAAGCAACGGTGAGCGCCCGCGCCCGGATGGAATTCTCCGAGCGGCCGAAAAGAAGAAGAGAGAAGAAGAAAGCCGCGCAAATCGGCCGTCGAACCCTATCGCGCCGGAGCCAAGATCGTCAGGCCCTCCATATAGCTTACCTGCGCGCCGGGATCAGGGACTGACAGATCAAGGGGACCCCTACCCTTTCCGCGCGAGCGCAGGATCAGGCAAAAGATTGACGGCATTGACGGCGAGGCAGCGATCAGCGAACCCTGGATTTGCCCTGCTCGCACCCACCCACCCACCTCTTCCAACGTCAGAAGGGGACCTGCAACGGTCTGACGGGCGGGATAAGACGTCAGTCTCACAAGACGCAATAACCCGCCTGCCCGCAAATCATTGCGCGAACAGGACACACGGCCGAGCCGCACGCGGCAAACCGATGACGGCCTGCACGATGAGGTTATCTTTCTTATTGACGGGCGCCAGGTATTTTTTTGTTTCCTCCTGCCAACGCCGTTGTTTCTGCTTGTCGGCGGCCGGATCCTCGTCCGCTCCGTCCCAGTCACTCACTCAGCCAGCCAGCCTCCTGCCGGGCGACGCGGTGGAAATTCTGATCATCGCATTGGCACTGCCGATTGCCAAATCTCGCCACGGCTGATGGCCGGGCGAGACGCGAGACGCGAGACCGCGGAGAGCACGCTATTGAAAAAAAAGGCTGCCGGCCGCGGCGGCCGCCGCCGCCAGCCCAAGCGCGGAACCTGGGATTGCTGTTCTGGTCCCGCGCGATGGCGCAAGCCGGCCGCACGCGCCGGCGTGTCGAAGGCGCGCGTGGCGACGGGAGGGAAAGGCTTTTAGGGCGAGTGCACCGCGCCAGCTGAGCACCGCGCAGGTGGCTCTGGCGCGCTGCAGCCCAAGGAACGAAGCTACCGCGCGTTCGAGGTAGGTACCCGATGCACGGCCGGGCGGCGCTGGCGATGGAGGCGCGGCGCGTGGTGAGTCAGCAGGAAAGGCAGCCGTCAAGGCGAAACACGTCGCAGGGCGTGGGATTCTATCTGAGTGAGGCCAAGCAATCCGGCGGCGTGGAGGAGTCGGAGAAGCGACGGCGGACGGCGGGGCGCAGGATCGCGGGAGGACGCATAAGTCAGCACGGTATACGGCGAACGGGATATTTTTGGCGACGAGGGGTTCGCGCGGAGAGAAGCTTGCTTGGATGCCTGCTGCATCTGCGAAATACGAACGCCCGAAGCACGATGCTGCAGCACCGCCATCCATGGTGCATGCTATCTGCTTGGCTGACCCGCGACTTTTATTGCTTTTCGGCAGATCCCCGCGGCTTGGTGTCGTGCGGTCGAGATAAGAGGAGCGTGGAGCTGTCCGGCCGTTGCAATGGCTGCACCGCCCCGCCATCTTCACGGTGCCACGAGGCAGAGGTGCGGTCTCACAGCGGGTCGCAAAAAAGAAGACAGCACAGAGAGGTGCTCCAGGCTTGCATGGGTAGTCGAATGGCATTGATATCGGATCCAAGTATGTCTGCATCCAGATGACCCTCCAGCTACCCAGAAGCCCGATTCGCCTGGACTGAAGCCGTCCATTTCTTTCGCCCTCGCTGTGGTTTGGAGGGCTTAAGAGCAGCAGCTCTCCGCTTCGCGATCAAGCTTCCCTCCTCCCCGTGCGTCAGCACACGAGTCAGTTGGCATATCCGTCCGATGTCAGCAGCCGGCCCAAGACTTTTTCTCCAGCTTACCCCACGCATCCCCGAGAAGCCGTTGACGAGCCTCTTGTTCGCCGCCTGAGGCATCCGCACGTGAGACCACCCAGCTCCGCGCGCCGCAGCAGCCGCACCCCATCCTTCTAGAAGCCGACAGCCGCTCAACGGGCAGCGCCGACAGCACCAGCCCCAGAACGGCAACGTGCCGCCGGCCGCGTCCCACCGATCTTCACCAGCTCTCTCCGCCCTCGCCCTGCACCCAACCAGAGCTCGTCGCGCGCCTCGACCGCCAAGCCTGGCGAGCGGAAAAGTCGCCATGCTTTTTCTTTTCTCCGAGAGCCCTGGCTCCAAAGAACGCGGTCGCGGCCCTGAGTCGTGCGCCGCGGCGGCGCGCGTGCAGCTGCCGGCCTGCCTGTTTGAAGAAAAAGAAATGCGACGCCGCGCCGCGGCCACACCACTTCCTCTCTCTTCACAGCCTTGCCCTGCTCCCTCTCTTCCCTCGCGGAAGCACTACCAACAAACGAGCGAGCGACTTCTGGAGTTTTGCGCTCACTGTCCGTTCTAAAGCTCCAAACCCCAGTGCTTCTCTAGTCTCTTCGCTCTGTGAACCCCCGCGGCCGAGCTCGTTCTTGGGTCGAGTGACATCAGCCCTCTTCGACGTCGCCAACCGCCGCGCAGCCCATCGCCGCCAGACTCCGCACAGGAAGGACTTTGATCAGCGCAAAGAGAAGGAAGGATCAAGAACCAAGGAAAAAGGAACGGATCGCGCGTATCTCGAGCAGCGTGCCCGCAGAGGGGGAAAAAAAAATAACCATGGCGACCACCGACATCTCCAGCCACGCCGCCGGCGAGCGCCCCTCCTCCAGCGGCGACAACCAGCCGATCACCGAGCAGTACCCCGCCGGCGACCGCAAGCCCGCCCTCGTCGAGACCAGCGCCGCCGCGGCCGGGGAGAACCACGCCGCGGAGGCGGAGAAGCCCCGCAGGCGCTGGTTCAACATCCAGACGTCGTACTTCAAGACGCGGCACTTCTGGTACGCGCTGGCGCTGGGGCAGGTGCTCGCGATCTGCATCACGTCGACCAACACGCTGTCGTCGCTGCTCAGCCAGAAGGGCACGTCGATCCCGGCGTTCCAGACCTTCTTCAACTACGTGCTGCTCAACGTCGTCTACACGCCGTACACGCTGTACCGGTACGGGCCGCGGCGCTACGGCCGGCTGCTCCTCCGCGACGGCTGGCGCTACCTGATCCTCGCCTTCCTCGACGTCGAGGGCAACTACTTCGTCGTGCTCGGCTACCGCTACGCCACCATCCTGTCGCTGCAGCTCATCAACTTCTTCGCCATCGTCGTCGTCGTCGCGCTGTCGCTGCTCTTCCTGCGCGTGCGCTACCACCTGACGCAGTACGCCGGCATCCTCATCTGCATCGGCGGCATGGGCATCCTGCTCGCCTCGGACAAGATCACCGGCGCCGCCGACACCGGCGCCGCCGCCGACCAGCTCAAGGGCGACCTGTTCGCCCTGCTCGGCGCCGCCCTGTACGGCGTGTGCAACACCTTCGAGGAGTTCCTCGTCTCCAAGCGCCCCGTCTACGAGGTCCTCGGCCAGCTCGGCTTCTGGGCCATGCTCGTCAACGGCGCCCAGGCCGGCATCTTCGACCGCGCCAGCTTCCGCGCCGCCACCTGGGACGCCGCCGTCGGCGGCTACATGGCCGGCTACACCCTCGTCCTGTTCCTCTTCTACAGTCTGGCCCCGCTGCTGTTCCGCTTGGCCAGCGCCGCCTTCTTCAACATCTCCCTGCTGACCGGCAACTTCTGGGGCGTCATCATCGGCATCCAGGTCTTCCACTACACCGTCCACTGGATGTATCCCATTGCCTTTGTGCTGATCATCGTCGGCTTGTTCGTCTACTTCCTGTCCGAGAGCGTCTTGGGAGAGGCGAAGAAACCGTGGTTGGGCGAGAACCAAGAAGAGGGAGTTGCTGGCGTGGGCACAGCGAAGAGAGTGATGGAAAACCCGGATGCCATTGTCTGAGCTTCATCCATAGCTAGACCATGGAGACTAGTAGAAGTAATGAAAAGACACTTCACGTAGCATTTCCCGCATTAGTGTCTCTAATCACCCTGTATTTGGGATTACTTGCTATTCTCTTATCTCCGAAGAGAAGTGATACTCATGCCGGTACCTCTAGAAATCAAGCAATTCTTCTGGATCCTTTTCATCTGAACCGTATAACCATAAAGCCTGCCTCATTCGCTAACATTATGACTAAAGAACCCATAGAAACCCCCTTGATGCACAAGTGCTTGACTGAAACTTCGCGCCGGGGTGATGGGGAGTAGTCATGCTCGTGAGCTGCAGACCGGATGTCCAGATGCTGAGTTAGTGGATGCCCAAGTGCACACCAGTGTTAGTAGCACAAGGGTCACCACCGAAGTAGACATTGCAGTGCTCCCAGTCGATGTCGTTCTGTAGCTCCATCTTGAAGCGGCTGGCATCGACAATGTTGGTAAAACGGAACTCAATGACGCGGAGCTGCAGGGTATACGTTAGCCAGAAGCAAGGAATACAAACTTGAGAAGACTTACGCCCGTAGGATTCTTGCCGTTGACAATGCGCTCGAGCTTGCGGCCCTTCGCCGTGGCAAGCTTGATAAGGGCGGTCTGTCCCCAATCCTCGTCGGCGCCAACAGCGCGAACACAGCGGGTGTTGCCAGCGTCGTAGAGACCACGGAGCATCTCGTTGACCGAAACGGGCTCGCCCATCTCGACCCAGATGATGCAGTTGGAGTCGCCGGGGTAGTCAATTCCATTGGCAGTGTCCGAGAAGTACTTCTCACAATCCTCGCCACGCATAAAGAGAACCCACGCGAAGGAGGTGCCAGGAATATAGTCAAGCCTCTCAACACGGCCACCCCAGACGAGGGACTGGACGTTATCGATCGTGGCCATAAGAGGAAGATTGGTCAGCTTGACCAGACGCTTCTGAGCTCCTGCTCGAATAGTCAGCACTGATCATGGTCAGTAAGTCATGTCAAACTTACCACCGAAGGGCCTGTATTCTTGCGAAGGCCATTCTTCGAACTTGAGCTGGTTCTCAAGGTCTTTGTTCTCGCGGTTGGCGTTCTCACGGGCTGGCTGGGCCTGGGCCTTGGCGGGCTCCTTGATTTCGCCATCCTCTGTTGTGTCAGACCTGGAGTCAGTCGCCTTGTCCTGGATAGATCCATTCTCGCGGACCTTGGCCTTGTCGGCAGTGACATCGTTGGGCTTGGTTGTAGCATGTGCCTCTGTAGGCTTTTCAGTAGTCTCGCTCGGTGTCTTTGACGAAGTTGCGGGCGACTGGTCACCAAAGAGCGTCTTGCCGTACTTAGGAGCGAGCTCAGAGCGCTTGAGAGCTTGGGAGGAAGTGTCTTCCGGCATAGCGAATGCTTTGAGCATATCAACCGACCTGGCTGACTTGTCTTCAACCTTCTTGCGCATGTTGTTCGCACGCTCCATGATCTGCCCACTGAAGGCTTGAAGTTCACTGAACTTCTTGGTGTCGGCTTCAAGTTTAGCGATGATGGAAGCCTCCTTGTCCTTCAACTCCTGATATTCACTCTCGTGACGCTTGAGGGTCTTGCTGGCACCGTCAATTTCGGCCTTCTTGTCTTTCAGCTTGGCGAGAATGTCTTCCTGATGAGCAATGGCTTTCTTGATGCTCTCGTCGACCTTTTTCTGCTCTCTCTGGGCCTCGGTAAGGCCTTCCTCCTCAATTTCGTCGATTTTCTCGTGGAGCATTGCACAAAGAGCAGCCTCCTCGGCCTCCTCCTTCTCACGCTGGATGCGCTCCGTTTCGGCACGCTCGGCTTCTTCCTTCTCATGCTGGAGACGCTCGGCTTCAAGGCGTGCGGCCTCCTCCTGCTCACGCTTGAGACGCTCGGCTTCCTCCTGTTCGCGTTTGAGACGTTCAGCCTCCTCCCGTTCACGCCTAAGGCGCTCGGCTTCTTCCTGCTCGCGCTTGATGCGCTCAGCCTCAGTACGTTCAGCTTCCTCCTTCTCACGCTTGAGGCGCTCGGCCTGCTTCTTCTCATGATGGAGACGGCTGGCCTCGTCTTCAGCCTTCTTCTTAGCATCACGGTCACGGTCGGCCGTTAAGCGAGCTTGTTTCTCAGCTGCAGCTTTCTCAGCCTCCATCAACTGATGACGACGGGTCTCATCACGCTCTTCAGTCACCGGATCACGGCGAGAGCGGAGCTTGGACAAGCGCGCATCAATAGCGGCCTGACGAGCGATGGTGTCAGCGGTGCGCTGGTTGATGTCAGGCTTGGAGTCGTCGTCGTGATCAGCCTGACCAGTAGGAGCATACTTGCTCCAGCCGAGGCCGCTGCTATCATTTGTGATACCGGGAGCCATTGTCGCCCCGATAGAGCTTGCTCTCAAGGTCTGAGCAAGAGCGTAAACTGGAAGTAAATGCTGAGGCTTGTCGGAGTGTTGAGCGTTGGGCGTGTGGGAGACTGACGATACTACGCTGTCGGAAGATGTTGTCTGAATGCCCTCCTTGGATGCTTGAGGACGCACTGGCACTGGGGCCTTCTGCAGATCTTGTTGGGAACCTTCGAATCTCGTCAGATATGGCAAAAGATCTCGCGTACTGGCGGTGCGAGAAGTTATGAGAGGCTGGGCAACTTACCTGAATGAGGAGTAGGTGACGGTTCCGAGAGGTGGATGGTGTCTTTGGAGGATCTTTCCTGCACCTTCTCGGCCGGAGAGTTGAAGAACTTGGGCTTCTGCTTGTGTTGATTTGTCTTGTCTTGCAACGGTGGGAACGTGAAAGGAAACGTGGGGGACTTGGAAGCTAAGCCGTCTGTCGAGCCGCCGTTCAGCGAAGACAAGGCCTTGCGGGGTGAGCTCTCGACACAGTCGAGGCTGAAATTGATGCGGTGCAGGAAGCCGGAGAGGTTTTCACCTTGAGCAAGGTTAGCCTTGGCTGTTTCCTGGTGCTTTGGAGCGCCCATGATGTCGAAGCCGATGTCAGAGCAGGGCGGGAGAGCTGAGAGCAAAAGTGTAGATAAGAGACAGCCTCGTAGCGTGTGCTCGACAGCGGATCAGGAAGAGGCGAGACTTACAGCATGCGCAGGTGGCGGTCTGTAGAGTTGACGAGAGGAGATGTTGAGGAGGAAGGGGCCTGGAGAAGGAAATGACGAGGAGGGGAAGAGAGTGCGACGGTTTGTTTATGGAAGCGACGACCACCCACGCGTACCTGCCCGAAACGGACCGCGAGAAGGCCGCCAGGCAGCAACAGCAATAGCGACAGCGTGCAGTGCACAGCAAGCAGCGCTCAGACTGCTGGTTCTCATAACAATTTCAGCGGCCCGACTCTGTGCGGGTAAATCGTGAAAGAAAACGCAGGTCTTTTTTTTACTGTCGTATGCCTTCACTTCCACCAATATCTAAACCAAGCTAAGGCATTTCATCAAAACTTACGCAGCCGGTCACTATGCAGGCGGCCCTGGAAAGTCATCAGCACTTAGGACAGTTCTGCAAGAAGTTAATTCTCAACATACTGACCGGCTTGCCTGCTGTATCGAAATATTTCTGCCTCCCGCCTTGCCCGAACTCAATCAAGACTCTCCGCGTTGCCTTTCAACGTTGGATGTATGTACATTTCATGCAAAGATGGAGGCCTTAGATGTAATATTAGTATTTAGCTTCTACCTAAATAATATTTATCTTCTTTGTTTGCGGTATCGTCCGAAAAGCTCTTCATCATCCATCTCTTTTCACCATGTCTTCATGGAGGTCCGTCCCATATGGTTTCCGCCTCTTTCCGTGAAATTTTGCAAGCTTTAGGAGATTAACTAAAGCTAGTCCCCATCAAGCTTGCTAAGCGTGGAGGATATCGTTGAGAGGCGGGAAACCCGTGGTGTAGGCTGCTGCTGTATACGCGAAGACAGCCGCCAACGGACAATTCGACGGCGCTTCGGAGGGACCATAAGCCTTGTCCTCGAGACGGACCGTGTACCGGGCTACTCGCCTCGTAGATTGTGCCGGCAGGCTTGGGAACGCTGGGCACTCCATGCCTGCGCGCATCAGCATGATCCGCCTCGCAGGTGGACCTAAGTGGCTCTAGGGGCATTAAGCATTCTCCTGGGCGCCGGGCACGCCTTCTTGTCTTTTCGCTCCTCTGGCTCGGTGGCCGAAGCATGATACAACGTATACGTATTCGCAGAGCAGCCGTCGGGCCAGCGACACGTTCGGGCCAGCCACAGAGCGGCCGGGCCAGCGTTCGCTGTGCTCACTCATGCAAGAATCAGCAGAGTGAGCACACGAATACGACTGACAGGAGAAGAAAAGTCGTCGGTGGTGCAAGACGCCGACCAGACGCACGCGCCCACGCAGTGTTTGGCTATACCGCGGAGGTTGACAATGCGGTCATGCTTGCGGTGAGCGGGCTAACCTGACACGCCGCGCCCAAGCGCGGTCTGATAGGGCAGTGGTAGCGCGAGCACTCTGGACTCCGCCTCGAAACGGCCACGCACCATCAACGGGCGCAGGATCACGCGTGGCGTCAGACGCGGGCAACCTCGCCCCAGCTCCCGCGCGCGGTGGCTCTTGGACGGCTGGGCCGCGGTTGGCCGGCGGCACGATGCTGCTGGACGCTGGGGCGGCTATGGGCGACGCCGGCCGGCTATGGAGGGGCAGCGCCGCGGCCGGTTTGGTGTTCCCCGTGGTGCGTCCCGGCTGTGCGCAGCGACAGGGCGACAGGGGCAGGGGCGCCCAAGCGGCACTGCCTGGCTCGGCCTGCCTGGCCTGGCGCAGCAAAGCCCAGCGGAGGCCAGCAGAGACCCTTGAAACCCGCTCCCAGGCTGGATCCGTCACGGCCAACGGCCGTCGCAATCTTAGAATCGAAGACTGGGCCCGGTGCTGCCACCTCCCACGCCTCGCCCGCCGGCGCTCGCGGCGACTCGCGTCCCGCCGAATTTCGCGCACCTGTCGCTGCCGCAGCCAATGCGCTGCGTGGCTGCGCTCACAGGGGGGGTCCCGCCGGGCGCTCTCCAATCTCCGCGCCCCGTGCTGGCAGAGTTACGCGCAACGCTGCGCACTGCCTCATCATCTGCGCATCCATCACCGCCGCTGCCCCAGCAGCCTTGTCGCTCTTTTGCCAAGTTTCCCTAGGCCCCCAGCCATCCACTCCTTCTTATTGCGACGCCTCCGTCATTGTCTTCATTCTCTTACCTGCCTCTCTCGTCGCGGCCCGCGCCTAGTTTACTCGTACCACCCAGCTCCTTTGTACGACGCTGCCGCGCGGATGCTCGCCGCGAGCACGTAACATGCCCTTGAACCTCTCCCTCTCTCGCCAGCGCGCTCCGCGCTACGAGCCCATCCGCCCGTCGTCCTCCTACTCCGACGACTCGGAGCGCTCCTTCCCCGAGGCCTACTGCGACACACCCAAGTCCGAGGACTTCTCCGACATTGCGGACCGGACGTCACGATGGGTGCCTCTCCAGTACATGCCGGCCGCCATCCGCGGCAGCCATCTCAGCGATGTCTATCGCTACGGCAGCATGGCGAAGCCGCGTAGGCCGCGTCGGGCCCTCCTGCGATGCATCTTCTGGGGTCTTGTCTTGCTGCCATACATTCTGTGTCTCCTTGTTGTCACGACCATGGTTCTGAGACCATCGTACACACACGCGCCGGCGCACTACGACGAGCTAAGGGAACGGGCCACCCAGTCGCTGGCATCGGGCCGTGGAAATGTCAACAACGAGAAGGTGTTCATCGCGTCGAGTATCTACGATGATGAAGGGCTGTTGGTCGGTGGGGCGTGGGGTAGGGCGGTACTGGACCTGGTGGATCTGCTCGGTGCCGAGAACGTCTACCTGAGCATTTACGAGAACGATCCGGACCCCACGGCCAAGGCCGCACTGGAGCAGTTCGAGGAGAAGGTTACCTGTGAGTAGCACGGACCGTTCGGCTGAAAGTGCGTCGAGTAACTGACCTGGCCAGGCAACTCCTCGATCGTTGCGGAGCATCTTCCATTGGACGAGGTGCGCCGAGTGACCCTGCCGTCTGGTGAGAAGCGGATTAAGCGGATTGCATACCTGGCGGAGGTTCGAAACCGGGCACTGCGCCCGTTGCAGGATTCCGACGTCAAGTTCGACAAAGTGCTCTTCCTCAACGACGTGTATTTCAACCCCGTGGACGCGGCACAGCTCCTGTTTTCTACCAACGTTGATGCGAGTGGCCGTACCAATTACCGCGCCGCTTGTGCCGTCGACTTCATCAACCCCTTCAAGTTTTACGACACTTTTGCATCTCGCGATCTGGAAGGCCACAGCATGGGACTGCCGTTCTTCCCGTGGTTCCCCGGAGACGGATTTGGAGACACCAGGCAGGATGTCATCGATCAGAAAGACGCCGTGCGGGTGCGCAGTTGCTGGGGTGGTATGATCAGTTACGAGGCCAAATGGTTCCAATCCAGCGAAGCGCTCGCTTCCACCGATCCGTACGAGGGCACTGCCTGGGGAGTTGCCACGGCTGCCGGCCGTGAGGACCCGCAGATCCCGCCTAACAGCTCCGCTATCCGCTTCCGGTTTGAGGATCGCACATACTGGGATGCCTCTGAGTGCTGTCTTGTCAACGCGGACATTCAAAGACCCCGTGACCCTATGGACCCACATGCTCCCAGCGGGATCTACATGAACCCCTACGTCCGCACCGCGTATGACGAGCGTACGCTTTCGTGGTTGTGGTTGACGCGCCGCCCTGAGCGTCTCTACTCTCCGATTCACGACATTCTGAACTGGTTTATTGGCCTGCCTGGCGTCAATCCGCGTCGTCTGCAAGAGCCGGGCCAGGAGGTGACCGAGAAGATTTGGGAGTACAATGAGCCCTACGAAGAAGGCAAGGATATGACGGGCCAGTGGAAAGAGGTCAAGACGATTGCGCCCCCGGGCTTTTTCTGCGGAAGCAGGAAGCTGCTGGTTCTTGGCGAGAAAGAGGGCGAGCCGAAGTGGATGAAGCTGCCCACACCACCGGAGATCATTTGATTCTCTCCACACCCTTTTTAATTATTTTTGTCTACACCATTTCTAATTTCGTTCCATGCTTGGCGTTTTCAGGCCGAGAATTCACGGTTCTGGGTAGTACCCAAGTTGCATAGCGGAGGCGTTTTCAAAGGGAAAGATTCTCCAAACAGCAACGAACAGGAGCACTAGACGGGCTCCCACAAGAAAGAAGGACAAAGAAGGGAGGGCTTGAATTGAAGATACCAGGGCTCGGATGGCTGATGAGGCGGCCCACGACCAACAAGAGTTCTTTCGTCGCACTATCCACGTTGTAATTTGCCAAGAGTAGAAATTCATTACTTCTCCACGATCCACGCGCCACGCTCCGATCCGCAGGGGCCACGGGTCTTGCGATACGGCTTGATCTTTCCCGGGCCGCCAGAAGCTTCAGGTTTTGCAGTTTGCACACGCCTGCTGCCACGTGACTAGTCGTCGGCATGTCTGGGCGGTGCAGCGCAAAGCCAATCTCAACGTCATCACTCGCACCGCAATCTGCACGCCAGGCAACACGCAGGCCCAAAATACCCGGTTGGATGCCGCAGGCCAAGGCGCCGCGATGGTAAGCTTACTGTCTGTTTTCAGCCGCGCCGCCGGCTGTTGTTGGGAAAGGGCTGTGGTTAGTGCGCGTTTCTCACCCGAGCTTCCCGGCTCGTATCGGATTGCATCTCGTCTATCCATGATCATGATGCCAACGCCTTTCACGTGTCAATCCTGCCTCCCCAACCGCTCTCCCTCTCTCCACCAGCGTTTTTCCGCATCGCCAGTCAGGTCCCCCGGCCAATTGGCTCCTGTTTTCCAGCGCGCAATGGCGAGGTGCAAAAATAATGGATACGTCTGATCTGCCCGCCCACCCTTCTCTTGTCCTCGCCGCGGGGCTGCTCCTCGCGTACCTGTTCTACGGCGCCGTCTACCGTCTCTATCTCAGCCCGATCGCCCACTTCCCAGGCCCGCGCCTCGCGGCATTGACTTTCTGGTACGAATTCTACTACGATGTCGTGTGCGCCGGGAAGTATACATGGCGCATCGTGGAGATGCATGAAAAATATGGTAAAAATCACCTACCATCACCACCCAATCACGCCACCGCGGATGATCTTCTTCCTTCCGTTCTTTCTCGAGGGCAGTCGTGGTTGATGGACTGTGACAGGCCCGGTGGTCCGCATCAATCCGTTTGAGCTGCACGTCAACGTCCCGGAGTTCTATGATGAGCTTTACGTCTCGGCGGCGAGCGGCCGGCGCACGGAGAAGTGGGAATGGTCGGCCAAGATGTTTGGCACGACGCAGGCCGCCGTGGGAACCGCCTCGCATGAGCTGCACCGCCTGCGCCGCCAGGCCCTCAACCCCTTCTTCTCCCGGCGCAGTGTCGCTCGGCTGGAGCCCGTCATCCAGGCCAACGTCGACAAGCTGCGGGCGAGGCTCGAGGGCTTCGCTGACACCGGCGTGCCGGTCAACGTGACGGACGCGTTCACGGCGCTGAGCGCGGATGTGATTGGGAGCTTTGCCTTTGGGCGGTCGTACGGGTTTCTGGACGCCGAGGATTTCAACCCGGGGTGGCACAAGCTGATGGTCGTAAGTCGTACCGCATACAGTGGCTGTGGTTCAGACTGCCATGCTAACTGTCTCACCAGGATCTGAGCAGAGGAACACACCTAATGAAGCAGTTCGGCTGGTTATACACCATCCTGACCTGCATTCCGCAGAAGGTCGTCTCCATCATCCACCCCCTGACCAAAGAGCTCTTCGAAGTGCAAAACAGCATCACCGCACAAATCGAAGCCATCAAATCCAACCGCATCCCCACTACCACTAACCCCAAACCTCTCTCCCCCACCTCCGACCCCCCAACAATCCTCCACTCCCTCCTCACAACATCCCCAC
>RKSS01000130.1:0-42783 GCA_009829855.1 Neofusicoccum kwambonambiense | reverse complement strand
TTGGGTCGCCGCGGTGAGGGAGCGGGTGGAGGGGGGCGGAGTGGGGAGGGGGAGCGGGAGGTGTGAGAACCAGGTGCGGGCGGTGGGGGAGGACCAGAGCGGCGAGGCGGAGGGGAGCGACCAGCCGAGTTCGGTGGCGGAGAGGGTGGGGCGCAGGTTGCAGGGGGTGAGGATGTGGAGGTCGAGGAAGACGAGGGCGTAGAGGGAGTGCTTCATGGATTCTTGGCTGATGAAGGCGGCCCATTTGGCTTCGAGCTGGGTGGGGTCGTGGGAGAGGTCGGCGGTTAGGTTTGTTTCCCATGGTGTGTCGTCTTCGGCGGGTTGGTGTTGGTGCAGAAGCTCGAGGTCTCGGACGTGCTGCAGAGGTGTGTGTTAGTCGCTTGAAAGACGAGCCGGGACCAGCTGCAGCATACATCTACTAGGACTCGCAAGAGATCTCGAGACTTCTGGAACCGTGATCCGTCGTCACGGTAGACTCCATACACAATGTATAGGAGGAACGCCTGCACGACCGACGCTTCCCGGACTGCCTTACGGTCCTTTGCAACCTACTAGCGGTAAGCATCGCGTTGGACTTTGGATGACGCCGAGCACGATTACCAAGCTTTTCAGCTCCTCCATCCCGCTTTTCCAAAGCCTGTCAGCTACCCTCAAGGCGTTGTCACGTCGAGGTTCCGGTTCGTCCGAGGCAGAGTAGAGACTTCCGATAGCTACTACTATCTTAAGGAGGCCTGATAGAGCAGTAAGAGGGGAAAACGTTGGTCGATGTAAGATCGGAAAAGAGGGGTGAAAGTGATCAAAGTACGATTCGACCAATTGGGAAATAACGGCATCGGAAAGTCTACTCGCTGGTCCTTAGTAAGGATGTTGGATAATCGAGTAGTATATGTACCCTATTGGTGATGCCGACGGTTCATCGTCTGGTAGCGGTTCATTCAACGAGGGATCGATGTCCCTGATGGGCGGAGTACTCGCATTGCGGCGGGAGGTGGCTGGTGTTTGCTCTCCTGGGCTCAAGCGTCTCGACCTGGAGTGGGATACATGTCCGCTGCACCTCTCGGTATGGCGCTTGCAAACATCCCTGTAGTCCGGTGAGAGTTTGTTCAGAGAGAGGGGTGGGATCGTGGAACCTTCGGTGGAATCGGGAGTGGCACTTGGTGCATTCGTATCTATGGCGAGCACCGCCACCATGCTCTTGAAACACGTGAGACTTCTATAAATAATGCATGCTGTGGCGGGCGTGCATACTGGAAGTCCTGTGCCGTTGGAGATTCTCCTGCAAGTCGTCGGGTAAGCGTGAGGCTATTGTCTAGAGGGCGATGGCCATACACTTCGCGTGAACTCCTGCGAGCAGACACCACATCTGAACGGTCGAGGAGCACTCATATTGCACGTCTTGAACCTGCAGCACGCACAAGCAAAATCGACCGAAGAGGTTGGACAGATATTTGCAGCAGGGCCCGGCAAAAAATGCGGGGTAGATAAGATCGGGCCCGATAGGATTTCCGATAGGTAAGCTTATCTTACAAAATTGGTATTCATAACCCATTCCATGCACACTCCTTCCCCCTACGGGCAGGCCTTGTAACCCCGTCCCTCACCATCACGGTCACAGCACTGGTCCTGTATCATTGCTTAGTCCATCACAATTCCATAAAAATGTGGAGGAAAATACACATACGACTTGAACAACGTAGGCGCAGCACAGATAGATCTGCGAAGACACTTGATGAGGCATGTCTGCCGGGCATCCAGGATCCTGGCGGGCCTGGAGGGCGGCCGCGTTGATGCCGACGGCGAAGAGGATTGTAGCGAGCGAGAACTTCATTTTGGTCGGTGTGAGCTGTAGATCCTGGAGAAAGGAGCGGTGTTTGAGTTGCAGGCGGATGCAGTCTGGATTCCTTTATAGGCAGGTCGCCAAGAAGACTCCTGTCCATCATGGGCGAGATAGGTAGGACGTTCCACAGCTCCTTGAAACAGGCGAGCCACGGACTCGACCCTCCGTGCATTCAACCGAGCAAAGCGCTTCCGAGACGCCCGGAGATGTCTGACTGAGTACCAAGCATACAAGGACTAGGCTTCGACAATACGAGAGGCAAATCTTTCTACATAGGCACTAGCATTTCATCTGTGTGCTTGGCAGATCGTGTTTTGATGCGGGGTCACACCATTGGCTGTTCTAGTCCGCTAGTTTCAAGACGTATTTGCCGGTTTCACGTTTCACGATGCACGCTCGACAGCCGATATCGTCATGGTCTCTTCAATGGCCAACCGGGCAAGAAACTGTGCTGGTGTCCAGCAAGTCCCTTGGGTTCTTCCAGCTGGGCGGCAAGGAGGAGACATCAGGCCAACGTGCGCTTAGCCGTTTGAGGAGCGCATGGGCTCAGGACACGAATCAGCCACTCGACACCTCCGCTTCACACCGTTCCCCGATGACACCGTGTACGGCAATTGGTTCCGGAAGGGGTCTTTCCATAGGTACAAGAACGAGCGCAGTCTGTTGAGTTCCGCTGTGCTGATTGGTGCGGAACAAATGATATTGTGTTGATATCGACGTAATCACCAGCGCCGAAGTCGCCCGACTTACTCAGCCACACAATGTCTTCAGAGAAGGCTACAGCACACTTGATCTTGAGACGGAAGGCGTGCGTCCCGTCCGCGAAGTGAATTTATCCAACCGAGTACTCCAGTTCGGCTCTGCGGGCCGAGCCTTCAGTGCATGACAGGGCTTGCCGATCGATATATTTTCATCCGGGTTACAACCTGCCTGTACTTTCAAGGCCCCCTGCATCAACCTTTCTCTCATGTTCACCTCAACCGCCATTTTCCATATGCTACCTCAGAGGCGTCGTTACAACAAACAAGGCTGCCACAGCGTCGACGCGTACAGTGTAGCGCACCGCAATGGAGAGAAGGGCACGTAGATCTGCAATAGAATTGGGCTGGAAGTAAGGAAGAAGTTGGAATAGAGCGGACGGAGATGTTGAGTATTGCGTTGAAGATGACGAAGCTGCTTTGGAAGAGATTCCCGCGAAGGGCGCGGCTGACAAGTGGATCTGACTCATCGCTGATTTGTAAGTCAAGCCGAGAATTCAAGTATATCTTTCTTCTCACCACACGTCTATGAATCCAGAAAATATCGTCCGTTTACAGAGTTTCCCCGAGCATAACAAGATGGCGCCCCAAAAAGCACGCTACGGCCTGGTCCTTGTCGACATCCAGCAGGGCTTCGACCATCCCACTCACTGGGGCAAGTCGCGATCGACACCGGATTTCGAATCCAACATCGCAACAATCTTGGAAGCCTTCCGGTCCGCTGTCGAGCCGGCCAGCATTTTCCACGTCTGTCATCACTCCGCGCTACCGGATTCTCCGTTGCACCCAGTCAACGGCAATGCCGCCTTCCAGCCTTACGCCACCCCACGCTCCGGCGAACCCACCTTTGCGAAAAGCGTCAACTCTGCTTTCATCGGCACAAACCTCGAGGCCGCCGTCCGCGAACGCAGCATCACGGACCTCGTTATCGTCGGACTTACCACCGATCACTGTGTCAGCACAACCGTCCGCATGGCCGCAAACCTTGGAGTCGTTAGTGGGTCTGAGGAGTCAAGCAACGGCCGTATATTGCTAGTCAAGGACGCCACTGCAACCTACGAAAAGTCCTTCGCAGGGAAGACCTATGATGCTGAGACTATTCACTCGGTTCATCTGACCAGCTTGAATGGCGAGTTCTGCGAGGTCGTTACTACCGAGGATGTGTTGCGGGAGTTACGAATGTAACGAGAAGCTCATGGAAGGGCATTGGGGACCTGGATCTACGAACAATGACACATTCTGAGTATCCTTTGAGCAGATCGAGTTCCCGGGTGCTGCAGTAGTGCAAAAGACCTCACCGCTGAGCTGTGACTGTCTCCGCCAATCAGAACTCCCGCACGCCGAAGCTACCCAGAGCTCGAACCTAATAGTGTTTATTGCATTGTGTTCTAACCTGCTCACAAAAACTTGAAATAATTCTTGAAATGCTCGGCTTTTTCAGTTGCTTTATTAGGTAGCATTTAGCCGCTTTAAACTTCGGTCAGACTGGACCCATCAGAACGATTACTGGATCCTCGTCTATAGTCGTAATTTTTTCCGCCAAAGTTATGAACCGGCCATTACTCCGGCTCATTAAGCTTTGCTGTCACAGATAGCTAAACTGTATGCGACTTGCATAAGCATTGCCGATCTCCTGCATCGTACTATATGCATCCGATGTTTCTCCACTTCTATGGTTGGCGTCCATTGTTCCCAGATCCAATATGTAATAGAGTTTCCGGCAGCAGGAAACCTGGTATCTCAACAGTTCTGCAATTCATGCAAGCCCCAGTCGCTCCCATATGTCCCTGCAAATATGAATTTTCCAAACTTTCGTAAAATGATAGTAGCGGAGTTTCGGAAAACTTCCGGAAAATATAAAAAGACGGCTTTGCACCCATCCCAATTCAAAAGTGCAAAATTTCTGCCAGTGGTCATTCTCCGCAGAAGTTAGCTTCTGTCCAAATTCTGTCAAGATGTTTTCTCATCTTATTGTCTTGGCCATCTTCCTGAGATCCATACTTGCCGTCGTTGCATCTACTCCCACAATTGCAGGACTCAACGACCTGGCTGTGGAGGCGGGCCTGATGTATTTTGGCACAGCTGTTGATAACGCCAGCCTTAACGAATCTGACTATGTGGCTATCGTCAATGACACAAACGAATGGGGTCAGATCACCGCTGCCAACGGATTGAAGGTGCGTTGTGTGCTAGTGGCAAAATTAGAAAGCCGTCTGTCGACCTCTCCCGCCGAAATTAACATATCTGTCTTAATATAGTGGGATGCAACGGAACCTTCACGCAAGGTATTCAACTGGACACTGGCTGACCAAATCATGGATCCTGCCATCGAGCACCAGCAGATTCGCCGTTGCCATACTCTCCTTTGGCATCGAGCGCAGCCTGAGTGGCTCAGTTCGAAGACGTGGACACGAGATGAACTCCTCTCTGTGCTTGAAAACCACATCAAGAACGTTGTTACCCACTACGAAGGCAAGTGCTACGCGTGGGACGTAGTGAACGAAGCATTCTACGACAACGGCATATGGCGGCCAAGCATCTGGTGAGTACTCTTCATCGCGTTCTGGTAGCAGCCTAACTGGTAAGTTCGCCAGGTACGACACGATAGGCCCCGAGTACGTGGCCTTCGCTTTCAGAACTGCACGAAAATACACCACGGCCAAGCTTTACTACAACGACAACAACATCACTGACATCAACCCGCACACCGATTCGGTACATGCCATGATCAAACAACTACGCGCAGACGGAGTCCCGATTGACGGTGTCGGGATCCAGGCACACCTCATCATAGACGACGCGCGGGAGTACCCCGCTCCGGACTTCACCGCCATCCTTCAAAGCCTCCGCTACTTTGCTTCCATCCCAGACCTGGAGATCGCCATCACGGAGCTGGACGTGCGGATCGAGCTTCCGAACGACGAGACCAAGATCGAACAGCAAGCGGCCATTTACGCCGACGTCGTTTCCGCCTGTCAAAGAGTGAAGGCTTGCGTGGGAATCACTGTGTGGGACTTTTGGGACAAGGTCAGCTGGGTCCCGTCGGCAAGGCCGGGGTTCGGCGATGCGCAGCTGTTCTGGACGAACCTGACGAGGAAGCCGGCGTACTACCGTATCGCAGATGTGCTGAGGGACGCAGTGGAATAAGCCTTCGACAAACGGAGGCCAGGCGATGGACACCAATCGTGTCGTTCTCCAAAGCAATAAGAAACGGTCATAGCCCTCAGACATTTTAACCGAGCGCATTCGAGCTCTTGTCACAATAATTGACACATGAAAGATTGTTCTGCCCAAAACCTCCCTCTATTGATATGATACATCAAAACGACTCCGATGATGCTTAGAATCCGTTGATTTCTGCAAGCGCTGCCTCATCCACCAATGGCTCGCATTCTGGAAACTCATCCACACTTCCAAAGATGAAAAACTCGTTGGGCGGCCTGTTCTCGGCACAGACGCCATCGGGGCCGAAGCAGGTTCCTTCACCGTTGTTGCAAGAGATGTCTGCCTGACGTCGTTCCAAAGGAGTGGCTGTTTTCTCAGATGGTTTAGCAAAGTGAAGCATAAAAGTTCTATTGTGCTGACAGCATACCTGCCAGAGCGCAGCCAGTAAGGAGGGCGATGAGAAATGTTACGGTTGGGCCATGCATCTTGAGGTGTAAGACCTGGAGCTTTTCTTGAATTTCGAGGAGTCAACAAATAGTGTGGGGATTCACGGCGTTGGAGATATTTAGCGAAGGAACTACGTACTATATACCAGAGAACGGTTGAAGCGGCCTTCACTTAGTGATCATGAGACGAAAAGACTCCTGATGTAACGCGCCAGACGTGGTCGCAGTCAGGTATAGTGGCACTGATGCACAGTGAATGTCAGATTTGAAAGCGCCAAGATCCCGTGAACTACACATGATAAAAGCGACCGTTTTTGTGTTGTGGTGTCTCTTGGCGACATGGTTTATATGTTTGAAGGGGCTCACCAGGGTTTGTTTTCGCCAGATTTGGTATTTGACTAATCCGAAACGATATGCACCGCTCATCCTATTGCCTGTGGCCAATAGGATCTCACCCTGTACGAATGTTTGACGTTCTGAAATTGAAGAGGGGCAGGTATCTGACTTAGAAAACACAAGTTCTCTCGAGGTTTCAGCTGGCAGGTGAGACTAAGCTTGCAGAGAACTCTTCAGAATGAGGGATCAATATACACGTATCATGCATGAAGTAGACAATGCATCAGCAGATCAGATTGGAATTGCTATCAAGGTTCTTTCCTACTGTTCTCTGACCAAAACGGCAGACCCGCTTGAGTTCGAAGGCTGCCGTATACTGAGCTGCTGTCAATCATATCTCCTGCGTACGCCCGGGAGAGCTTCAGATGAGCTAAAGCTGTGTCCATTGTCGGAAGGCGCATGTCTTTGCTGTTCGCAATTGACAGTGCATGCCGGGCGTCTTTCATGGCAAGCGACGCGGCGAAGCCAGGCGGGGTGCCATGCGGAGGTGCCCAGGCTCCCGATGTCATGCTTCATCCACTAGTCAGTCTCACATGCCACACATTACAGGAGTCGATTTGAAGTGCACTTACCGGTGCGAGTAGCTCTCAAGAACTGGACCGAACATGTTCCCAATGAACTCTTCCATTTGGGTCGAACCCAGGCCCGTGACTTCAGCGAAGACCTGTGCTTCGGCAATGACTTCCATGAAGCTGATCACGAGAATGTTGCTAAAGAATGATTGGTCAGTATGATCCACTCGGGAAAGATTTGGCCACTCGTACCCTGAGATCTTCAAGAGGCTGGACTTTCGCACGTCCTCACCCAGATCGATGATACTCCGGCCCATTACGTTAAGCACGAGAGGCTTTATAGAAGCAAGGGCTGCGGTTGGCCCAGCCATGGCGAAAATCAGCTTTCCAGCAGCTGCCATGGGACTGGCACCAAAGACGGGCGAAGAGATAAAGGTTGCGCCTTTACTCGCCAGCGACGATGCAACCAAGGCCGACGTTTCGGGGTGGACTGTTGATGTGTCGATAAAGATCTTGCCGTCAATCGGACCACAAGAATCCGTAGCAATGGACACCAGCTCCTGCAATACCTGGTCGTTCGAGATCTGGGTGAAACCGTGAGTACTCGCGCGTGTGATGTGCAATGCGCGCTCCTACCATGGTAAAAACAACATCGGAGCCCTTGACAACACCGGTGAAGTCATTCTCCGGAACCGCACCTACTGCCTCCAACGCCTGTCCCTTTGCCAACGTGCGATTTGAGTACCGTAATGCCGGCGCCTTTATCGATGTGAGGTGGTTGGCAAGGTTCAGTGCCATGCCCAGGCCCATGGACCCCAGTCCGTACTGCCCCGCATTAGCGAAATTGGGCCTCTGGCTTCGGAGCACAAACAACCTACCCAGCCAACTCTAAGCTTTGCCGTCTCCATGTTGCCAGATCTTGGTTCTCGCCCGTTTCGGCACAGGAAACAGCCGCACGATTGTGACTTAAATGCCAATCGTGTGTCCCGGACTGGGGCCTTCGGAAAGCCTGTACGCGCACCCGGCATGGAGCTCCACCTCCACCCCCACTTTGGCGACGCTGTTTCGGCAGCAACGTTGACCTGTTTCGGTTGGTCTCTTTCCCCGCGCGCATCATGCGGGACGGATTGGCTTGCTGCAACCATTGCCTCCGGGCCCTCCACACAAGTGGAGGACACATCGCCATCATTGATGCCGTCTTGCCTACAACTGGGTTCCTCTCACGGGCTGGCGCAAGGTGTTCTTGTCTCGATAAGGATTGCGGGCCGCGTGTCACCGCGCCGATAACGCCCAATGCAATGGCAATCCATCTATAATGCTCAGTCCACGTCCACGCCAAATACGGGGAAGCGGAGCTCCAGGCCACTGGTTTCTGTCCTCACTCCACCTCTTCCATTCAGGAAATTTCCACGCTCCGCACACCGGGATGGCCCACTCCCTTGCGAACAAGGCTATCGGGCCGGCAGACAAGGGCCAAATCGAAACCGAAACGAATACTGCTGACGTCGAATTCGGTACTGCTGTGGCAGTGAAGAATCTGAAGAATGCCGATGACGCTTTGGCATTCGCAGGCAATGCATCGGAGCCAATCGAATACACCGCAGAGGAGGAGAGGGCGGTCCTGCGCAAGATCGACTGGAACATCGTGCCCCTGCTCTGCTGGGTGTACATGATCCAGTTTGCGGACAAGACATCGCTGAACTATGCTTCTCTGATGGGAATTCGCGAAGACGCAGGCCTTGATCCAAACTCTCAGCAGTACAGCTGGATATCAAGCATCTTCTACGCTGGATACATCTTGTGGGAGTGCGTTGCCCCGTCAATGTCCTTGCACCGACGAATTCTGACGATCTTTCCAGGTTTCCAACCACGTACCTTCTCCGCCGCTTGCCGCTAGGCAGATACACCTCGGTCAACATTCTCCTGTGGGGCGCTGTTTTGACCTGCCATGCCGCGTCCCACAGCTACGCAGCGCTCATGACCGTGCGCTTTTTTCTCGGTGCATTCGAAGCCACAATCACCCCTGCGTTCGTTCTCTTCACCTCAATCTGGTACAAGCAGAATGAACAAGCGCAGCGCATCGGGTACTGGCTGAGCTGCAATGGTGTGGCCCTCCTCATCATGGGTCCTATTGCGTACGGGCTGTCCGGCGTGAAGAACTCGGCCCTGCCTCCATGGGAGATTCTGTTTCTCATGCTCGGTCTTCTCACCGTTGTCACCGGCGTCATCTCCATCTTCTGCATGCCCGACAACCAGACAAACGCCAAATTTCTGAACACACGCGAGAAGAGGATCGCCATCGATCGCATCCGCAGCAACCACCAGGGCATCGGCAATCGAGCGTGGAAGTGGGACCAGTTCTGGGAAGCCCTGCGAGACTGCCGCACGTGGCTGTACGTCCTCTTCTCGCTCCTGATGAACATCCCCAACGGCGGCATCACCACCTTCGGCTCCATCGTCATCAAGTCCTTCGGCGTGAACGACCGGATGGCACTGCTCCTCAACATGCCCACCGGCATCGTCGACATCTCCGCGAAGCTCCTCTTCCCGTGGATCTCGGACAAGCTGCTCGACCGGTCCCTGCCCGCGTTCATCGCCATACTGATCCCCATGATTGGAGGCATCATGATGATCGTCATCCCGCTCACCTACAAGGCCGCGCTGCTGGTGGGCTACTACATGATCGGCGCCGCCGGCTCGTCGTGGTGCTTGGTCATGGCCATGATCTCGAGCAACACGCTCGGCTTCACGAAGAAAGCCACGGTCAACGGCCTGCAGATCTTGGCCTACGCCGCGGGCAACTGGATTGGGCCGCAGACCTTCCGCTCCAACGATGCGCCTGACTATTACTACGGGAAGCTCATGGTTGCGATCATGTACGGTCTGGCGGCTCTGACTCTGGTGGCCATTCGTTTTGTCAATGTCGCTGAGAACCGTAGGAGGGATAAGGCTGCTGCTGAGCGGAGCGGGGATGCGGCGGAGATGGATGAGGGTAACGAGTTTGCTGATCTTACAGACTTCCAGCAGAAGAGCTTCCGCTATATCATCTAAAGCGTGGAACGGGAGAAAGGTCATGACTGAACAACTCTACAGTGGAGTGGCTTTGTAAGAACGGTTTACTTTCAAAAGGGATTGTTGTCCCTTTTCAAATAAATTGGGCGAGCTCAATTTATCTTATCGGGCACTTGTGATCCAGACATTCAATAGACAAGTAAAAGTGGATCCAAAAGCATAAGTTCTACTAACATAATCAATGAAGCTGTCAAGAAAAGCAGAGATTTGAAACATTCCTTCGGAGCTTGAAAGGGAACTTGTGGTGTGTTATAGCTACTTGGTTACGTGGCGGAATTTCCTAACATCGCTGCAAGATGCTAAAATCATGAAATGATTTTTTGCAAGAACGAGGAGACAAGAAAGTTGTTCACCCGCAATTATTTAAAACTAGCGTGAGCGTCAAGCTGTTTTTCGAGGTATGTCAAGAATGGCATGATACGCAGCCACATTGGCGGAGATGATGATTATATTTGGAGAATGACAGTGTATGTGCTTAATCAACCATGAGCATGCTGATGTCATCATCCGAGAACTGTGGCTGGACATCCTTGCCATCCAGAAGGCCCAAGTACCAGGTAATGTCTCTGCCATCCATCTCTCTCGCAGCAAAGCCATTGCCAAGGTAGTAAAACCTATTGCGGTCCGTGTACTTCAACTCATAATCCTCCCACCTCGGCGCTTTCATGTTCTCAAAGAAGTGGGTGCGTGATCCGGGCCACATCATCACCTCTCCGTCAACGGTGCCCTGCTTGAACCAAGAGCGGCATGGGGATGTCCACGCAGTGCGCGGCAGGAAAGTCCGCCTGTGCTCCGCAAAATCTGCCACAGCTTCTTCCTTAGGCTCGAACGACCCGAGGTACTCCACTGACAGTTTTTCAATCATCTGCATGAAATGGCGTGAGAGGACCTCGGTAATGGGAAGGAAGCTTCCGTGGCCGTACGGGCCGAAAGGCCCGTTGAAAACTGATGCGGTTGTCAGTGCGAAGAATCATAGTGAGGGGGCGGAGAATTCATACTCAGATAGTTCGGGAAGTGTGGAACGGAAATAGAGAGGTAAGTGTTGGGGATGTCCTTCCATTCCTCACTCAAGCTGCGACCTCCACGGCCAATCGTCGGGTAGCTTGGTCTCCATGAAACATCGAATCCGGTGGCGCATACGATGACGTCGAACTCATGCTCAACTCCATCGGCCGTTTTGATCCCCATCTCAGTGATCTCTTCGATGGATTGGGACACCACTGCAACATTGCCCTCGCAAAGCGCTTCAAGATACCCGTTTCCAGGAGTCGGCCGGCGGCATCCGACAGCGAAGTTTGTGGGAACGATGGTGTCCGCGATCTCTGGTTTTGCTGCCAACTTGCGCCTCATCTCTTTATCGGCAAACTGCATCATGTTTTAGTCCTCTATTGACGATGCTTCAACTTAATTACTCACAGCCCTAGCTTCTGCCTGTTCTTTGGATCCATTGATGATAAACTTGAAACGAGAATTCAACTCGGACTCAATGGTCTTTCGATAGATCAGATACTTCTTCGGGTCTTTCCGAAGCACTTCTTTCTGCTCCTCAGTGTCTGGAGTGAGGTCCAAGGTGAGTGTGTGGTGGTCAAGCGTACTCTCGAGTTCACTCACATCTGAAGTTTGCTCCATCCTTCCCCGCATATCTTTGACCGAAGCCAGCCGTGACCCACGATGTACTGCGAATGAAGCAGGACAAAGAATCAACCACTTCGACACGTTAGAAATTTAATGGCGATTCAGCGGATGCGGGCGTACCGGGCTGAATGTTGGGAACAATCTGGACGGCAGACGAGCCACCACCAATTACGGCCACTCGCTTGCCGGCCAAGTCAACACTGTCATCCCACGCAGCACTGTGCAGCATCGGGCCCTTGAAAGACTCTCTGCCCTTGATAGCTGGCCACTTCCACTTACTGCATTGAGTATGTCAGCTCATGGCCTTAAATGGTAGATGCGAAACCAACTGACTTCAAAACTCCACTGGCGTTCACAAGCATGTGCGCCTTGTCCACAAACAAGTCGGATGCATCATCGCCTCTCTGGATTTTCACATGCCACTGCTGGTCGTCTTCGTTCCATGTTGCGCCAATGACGCGGTGACTGAGACGGACGTACTTCAGGAGCCCGTAGTCCGAGGCTACCTTCTTGAAGTACGCCAAGATTTCGGGAGCTCTCGAGTAGCTGAAGCTTTGGTTAGCTCGGGGTCTATGCACAAGAATGAGCAAACATACTATGATGACCATTCCGCCGACGGAGCCCAAGAGTACTGGTAGAGAACA
This sequence comes from Neofusicoccum kwambonambiense, assembly GCA_009829855.1. NCBI lineage: Eukaryota > Fungi > Ascomycota > Dothideomycetes > Botryosphaeriales > Botryosphaeriaceae > Neofusicoccum > Neofusicoccum kwambonambiense. The sequence continues at coordinate 30,318 of RKSS01000130.1, read as the reverse complement.
GAAGGAATGTCACACGCGCAGCCAGGGTACTTGTTCTCAAACCACGTGCCGCCTATCTCTGGGTTCTTCTCGTAGCAGACAAGTTCCACGTCGAGGGGGCTCGTGTCGATGTCATGTGCAAAGTTGAGTGCACTTGCTCCCGCGCCAATCACGACGACCCTGATTTTCCTGCCAATTCTGTTCGGCTGCTCCAGAACCTTGTAGCCGGCGGCAGACGGGGCGCCCGCCTGCTTTGTTCCGTTACTCCCGGCGACTGCAGGGATCTTTGCGGTGATGGGTGCGGACGGGATATCTTCGACGGCGATTGGAGACATGGCTAGGGCGGATGAGCGGAGTATGGGCAAACGAAGTGGACAATGTGCTCGAGAGAACAGCAGCGCCACTCCGCCCCGGACTTCTTTTACGTCCACATCTCAGCACCTATGCCTGGCACTGCTGCAGCGGGTCAGAGCGTGCGTGCCGAGATGTGGTGCGCCGATCCTCCACATGGTGTTGCGGTGCGCCACAATGTGGAGCTCCACCTGAGCGAGCACGGGCGTTCGGCCCAGCAGGAGAGTTCCCGAGGACCGGCAACTCGAGCTTGACCGACGCTTCGAAGTCAACCACTTACCCCGCAGCATCTACTCGGACGGATGAGCTCGCCGATCTGATGAACCCGACCAAAGCAGTAGTGCCAGCATGGCGAGGCCGATGATGCACACGCTGATGTCGGACATATAGCCTTGTTGCGCTATCTCGTTGCAATGGAAGTCTGCCTACCTATTCTTGACCTTCTGAAGCGTGCTCCTATCACACCGGGAACGTGACTCTTCACACGAATTTGGTAATTGCTTGCGAGTCGGACAAGAACTGTGAGAACCGTTGATCTGTGCGCCAACCACCGGCCGCCATCATGCCTTCTCCCGAGACCCCCAAGAAGCTTCGAATTTCCATTGGTACGTGTTACATGCAACGGCGAAACGGACGGAATACTGACTGAGTAAGATCGTGGTGGCACGTTCACGGACTGTGTTGCTTCTGTGCCCGGAAAGGACGACATCGTGCTCAAGCTGCTCTCGGTTGACCCGGAGAACTACAAAGATGCTCCCTCCGAAGCTATTAGGAGAATACTGGAGACCGCAACGGGCAGGAAATTCCCCAAGGGTGAGAAAATATCTCTCGCAGATGTCGGTAAGTGGGATGTCAATCTTTCGTTTCTCGGGAGCAAAGTGCCTAACGCCGGTGGCAGAATCGATAAAAATGGGAACAACGGTTGCCACAAATGCCCTGCTGGAGCGGACAGGTGAACCGACTGTCTTCTGCGTGTCGGCAGGACTGAAAGATCTCCTGCACATCGGAAACCAATCCCGACCACGCTTATTTGACCTTGCCATCAACCGACCGGGCGTGCTCTACTCAGAGGTCATTGAAGTTTCTGAACGAGTCACTCTGGAAGACTGGACAGAGCGTAATGACAGTGCAAGAGTCGACTGCTCTAATGGTGATCTCATTAAGGGCGTTACTGGGGAGTGGGTGAGAGTGCTGAAGCCATTGGGTATGCGCCATCAATCCCACGCCCTCGTGGAAAAAAAAAGCTGACCTCGAAAGATACTGCCAAAATCAGACAAGATCTCCTTGAAGCGTACAGTCGGGGATTCAGATCTGTAGCAGTCTGTCTTATGCACTCATACACATTCCCCGATCATGAGAGGGTAATTGGTGAGATTGCTGAGGAGATTGGTTTCACTCAAATCTCGCTTTCGTCTGTTGCCGCACCGTCCATCAAGATAGTGCCGAGAGGACACGCAGCCGTTGCAGATGCTTACTTGACACCCGAGATCAAGAAGTACATAGACGGGTTTGCATCTGGCTTCGAGGACCTTGAGGGTTGCGATTGCCGATGCGAATTTATGCAGAGTGATGGAGGGCTGGTGGAGTTCAAGAGGTAAGGGAAAGGCAATTTTTACCAAGTGCAAGTTCTAACACATACCAGGCTGTCGGGGCTGAGGGCTGTGCTGTCTGGGCCCGCGGGTGGTGTTGTCGGCTATGCCAGAACCTGTTACAACGAGAACGACGGCACTCCTCTCATCGGTTTTGATATGGGAGGCACCAGTACTGATGTCTCCCGCTATGCCGGTCAGCTCGAGCATGTCTTCGAGACGACCACTGCGGGTGTGATGATATCTACGCCGCAATTGGACATCAACACAGTAGCTGCAGGTGGAGGCAGCATTCTTTCGTGGAGGAACGGTCTATTCAATGTGGGGCCTGAGAGCGCAAGCAGTCACCCTGGACCGGCATGTTACAGAAAAGGCGGTCCCTTGACCATCACGGATGCTAACCTCGTACTCGGGAGGATTGATCCAGGTAGGAGCAGCCTTGTGGTGTTTGCGTCTCTCAGACTGACAACGGCTGTTAGCTTCGTTCCCGCATATCTTCGGACCGAACGCAGACCAACCCTTAGACACCTCTGCAAGCCGTAAGCTATTCGAAGATCTTACTTCAGTCATCAATAGCGATATAGGCGCAAGCTTGACGGTGGAGGAAGTTGCTGCCGGGTACGTTGCCCGTTCTGTCCCTATTGCCGATCTCTAACGTTATCATTAGTTTCCTGAGCGTGGCGAACGAGTCCATGTGCAGGCCCATCCGTATCCTAACGGAAGCCAAAGGCCACGACAGCAGTCTTCACAATCTGGCCTCTTTTGGTGGTGCAGGAGGACAGCACGCTTGCGCAATTGCAACGACTCTCGGCATTCGGCGAGTCCTGATTCACAAGTATTCCTCCATGCTTTCGGCCTATGGAATGGCCCTTGCGGACGTGGTGCACGAGGAACGACAGCCTGCAGCACTGCAGTACTCGAATGCATCATTACCAGCCATTGCAGATGCGCTGGAGAAGTTGGCGTCGAAGGCGGAGGACGTGCTTATTGGGCAGAGCATTTCACCAGCGCGGATATCAACCGAAAGGTACCTCAGCCTCCGGTTCCACGGCAGCGACACCACGATGATGATCCAGCAGAAGGAGAACGGAGACGTCCTTCAAGATTTCAAAGATGCTCACCGCCAGGAATTCGGCTTCATCCCTGAGAACCGCGCAGTCATTGTCGACGACTTCCGCATCCGCTCAATCGGCAAGAGCCCCATCGACCTGTCCGAAGCTTCCGTTGAAACATCTTCCCCGAGCGGCAAGATTGCGGCTCCGGTGACCAAGGCCCAGAAGCCTGTGTACTTTGAGAACCGGGGCTGGGTCGACACTCCCGTGCACCAGCTCAACGACCTAGACAAAGGCTGCAAGGTCAGCGGCCCGGCCTTGATCCTGGACAAGACGCAGACGATTGTAGTGACCCCCAATGCCGAAGCCACCATCCTGCTGGACAAGATCGTCATCGACCTCACGGACGGCGAGAAGTCCAAGATCTCCAGCACCAAAGCCGACCCGATCCAGCTCTCGATCTTCGCCCACCGTTTCATGGGCGTGGCGGAGCAAATGGGCCGGGCGCTGCAGCGGACCAGCGTCAGCACCAACATCAAGGAGCGCCTGGACTTCAGCTGCACCGTGTTCTCGCCCGACGGCGGCCTTGTTGCCAACGCTCCCCACGTGCCGGCCATGATCGGGAGCATGGCGTACGCAGTGAAGTGGCAAATCGACCACTGGAAGGGCGACCTTGCGCCTGGCGATGTCATCCTGTCGAACTCGCCCATCGCCGGCGGTACGCATCTGCCGGATCTGACGGTCATCACTCCTGTTTTCGACAGCGCTGGGAAGGACATCATCTTCTGGACTGCCTCCAGAGGCCACCACGCCGACGTCGGCGGAGTGCTTCCCGGATCCATGCCTCCGAACTCTCGTGAGCTCTGGGAGGAGGGCGCACTCATCGAAGCGTTCAAGGTTGTCCAGGGTGGACATTTCAAGGAAGAGGAGCTCACCGGGCTGCTGCTGGAGCCGGGAAAGTGGGAAGGATCAAGCGGGACAAGGTGTTTGAAGGATAACATCTCCGACATCAAGGCCCAAGTGGCCGCAAACCACAGAGGAGCGCAGCTCATTAGGTCTTTATACAACGACTACGGCAAGGATGTGGTCAACTTCTACATGGAAGAGGTTCAGGGTGCGGCCGAACTGGCTGTGAGGAATCTCCTAAAGGACGTGTACAAGAAGTTTGCCGGCAAGAGCCTGGAGGCCACCGATTACATGGATGACGGAACACCCATCAAGCTCAAGGTCACCATCGACGAAAAGACAGGGGACGCAGTCTTTGACTTTACTGGAACCGGGCCGGAAGCATACGGTAAGGACTCCTTGCGCATCTTCCTCGCATGGAATTCAGCGCTAACAAGATCCAACAGGCAACTGGAACGCCCCCATCGCCATCACCCACTCCGCCATCATTTTCTCCTTGCGCTGCTTCGTCACGCACGACATCCCGCTGAACCAGGGCTGCATCCGGCCCATCAAAGTCCAGGTGCCGGACGCCTGCCTCCTCAAGCCGGGCGCGGAGGCCGCCTGCTGCGCCGGCAACGTCCTCACCTCGCAGCGCATCGTCGACGTCATCTTCCGCGCCTTCGCCGCCTCGGCCGCCTCGCAGGGCTGCATGAACAACCTCACCTTCGGCATCGACAACGACCCGGAGCGCGGCTTCGGCTACTACGAGACCATCTGCGGAGGGAGCGGTGCCGGGCCGTGGGGAGACGGGACCAGCGGGGTCCACACCAACATGACGAACACGCGCATCACCGATCCGGAGATCCTGGAGCGCCGGTATCCGGTCATCCTCAGGCGGTTTTCTCTTCGCGAGAACAGCGGCGGTAAGGGTGAGTTCTGCGGTGGCGACGGCATCGTACGCGAGATTGAGTTCTCCATTCCCATGAAGGTCTCCATTCTCAGCGAACGTCGGGTAATTGCTCCATACGGCCTCCATGGAGGCGAGGATGGGGCTCGGGGTCAGAACTTGTGGCTCAAGGCGAATGGCCGCGTGCTCAACTTGGGTGGTAAGAACACAGCCAGTGTTGGAAAGGGGGACCGAATCCTCATTCAGACGCCAGGTGGAGGTGGCTGGAATTCCCCGGACTCCCGGAAGGTGGACTCAGAGACACGCTCTCCTGAGATTAATCGCCAGTTTGTGGGTGTTGGGAATGGAAGCGTGGACATCATTTCCGCGATGGGGCAGTCAGCATGAAGAAACAGATCATAGCGTTTTACTCCATTGGCTTTGTACATAGTCCTTTACCTTCCCAGGAGGCTCCAATAACTTGCATACAGAATACTCAGATGATAAACCGTGTGTTCGTCCTCTGTTCCTCCACGGTCAAGCTATCAGCCTGCGCCTGCCCGTCTGCGGGCTTCCCATAGAGGCGGTCTCGCTGCTTGTTCTCGCGCCACAGCAGAAAGCTGAGGAGGGCACTCGCCGTAGCCGCAGTGAGTGCGAAAGAACATGAAACCCACATACCCTTCCTATAGTATGGACCCTCCTCTTCGGGGAACATATTTGTGCCAAGGAGCGGTCCGCACTGGCCGACGGTCATCATGATCCACAGACCGCCGGCACGCTTCGAGCCGGTCTCGTTGGTGTTCGCATTCCAGACCAGTACGACCGCGACAGTGACGAATATCTGCACCGCAAAAAAGATGCCTATGTAGCGGGCGGTGACCGAAGTGGCGTTGCCAAGGATGATGAAGCCGGTGGCAGACATCAAGGCGGAGAACGTAGCAAACGGGCCGCGCAGGCGTAGACGATCGGAAGTGTAAGCCGTAGCGATGATGAGGAGAAAGCAGAGTAGGTACGGTGGAGCGCTGAGACCGTTTGACTTGATTGTGCTGAAGGTGCCGAGCTCTGAAATGATTGTCGGAAGGAAAAGTGGCAGTGAGGCAAACGAGACGTTGCAGCTGAAGTTCATCAAGGCGAAAAGATAGTCTAGGGGCAAGAGATTATCTTTCCTGCTCGACATCCATTCTCAAGTGATACATACTCTTGTAGTCTTTGAAAGCGTCAGCAAGCTGGTTCAATTGCAGGCCCTCGTGGCGGTAGTCGCCCGGCTGGCTGTTGGCGAATTTCTGAGCAACCTGGGCTTCTCGAGGGCTGAAGAAGCGAGCATTAGCGGGAGAATCCGGGAGATAAAACCAGACCACTACAGCCAGCAGTACCGTAGGGACGCCTTCGATGATAAACAGAAAGCGCCAGGCCCCGATGCTCGACTTGATGTGTGATAATCCATATGCCAGAGCACCACCGTAGGCATTGGCCAACGCGGCGCCGGAGAGGAACACCCCAAACCGAACGCCAATCTACAAAGGAATCGTCAGCTGTCATTCTACAGGTCTGTTGGTTGGGGATGCTCACGGCTTCGCGGGGGTAAAAGAATGAAAAATACAGAGGGATGCCGGGCCCGAACATGGTTTCCGCCCAGCCCAAAAAGAAGCGGCAAGCCATGAGACCAGACCAGTTCGTTGCGGTAGCCTGTAAGGTGCTTGCAACGCCCCAGTAAAAAACTACGAAAGCAACCCATTTATGCGGCTTGAAGATCTTCCACCCAAGCGTGTTGAATTGGAAGATGATGTAAGCGATGTAGAAAGTGTTACCCAGCCATTCGTACCGATGTCCGGAGAGGTCGATATCATCTTTCAGACCAACAAGTCTGGCGTTTCCAAGGTTTGATCTCTGTATACTGTCAATACATGAGTCCAATGAAGATCTTGCTGCAATACGTACATCGAGAACAGAGAAGGTGTACAAGACGAAGCAGAGGGGGAGAAGGCGGTAATCGAGTTTGCGCACTGCTTTCCGAGCTTCCTCTGGATCATATTGAATCTCCGATTGTCTTTCTTCTATTGCTGAAACTTTCTCCGCGTGGATGCACTGGTCCTTCTCAAGATCCATCGCTGTGGAGGACGTGGTAGCTGTGCTCAAACAAAGAGCAGCTGTGACGATAAAGACAACGTTTCAATTACTCTCTTCAACAAAAGTATAAGATGAGCAACGTTTTTGTAGGCGATGCTGTTGGCTACTGTCTCGACTCTGGACTCACTGGGAGTGCCGGAATCTTGCCGAAGTGATCACGCAGAGAAGATCAGCCTGTATGAGGCCAACCTGGAAAAATGCGGGGAAGATAGCGTGGAGAAGCGGGGGAATCTGCGCAAGGATTTCACTGCGCATGGAGCTTCGATGCTACTCTTCGGAAGGGGTCCACAAACGGTCAAGCTGGGTCCGGTAAGATGCCGAGTGCTACATTACGCACAGCCAACCAGAAGAAGTCGATAGATCCGGATCAGCGGCAATATCCGGGATGTCATAAGAGCACTCGTTTGACATCATAGAATTACAGGAATTGTACTACGTGAGTACAATTATTTATTATTTATTAGTGTTCGACCCCGGCGCTTTGGCACCTTCGTACTTCACTGATCCATTCATCTAACAGATCTAAGCAGTTATGCATCAAAGACAGCTTCAGTTGCAAACATGTTGAAATCAAAGCTCGTGTCCTGTGCCGTCCAGTTGAGTGAGCTTGGCACAAACCCGCCACCAACATTCCCGAAAACCATGTCAGACAAATCCAGCCCAAGGTCATCTGTAGCCCAAGGCCGTCTAGAGTCATGCGCACTTGAAGGTTCTGGATGGGAGGTGCGCCGAGACCCGCTTGATCTGGGCTGGAGAGGTCTTTGCGCTGGACTCGTCGCCAGTTGTCCGCTTCCCGATTCGGCAGGAGACAGAAGTGAGTGCTCTGTCACCTGGGGCAATCTTTCGGATGTCTCAAAGCCAATTACCCGACTATCGAGAGCAGAAAGTGCTGTAGTGTCGGCTGCCATGTAATTCGAGGTAGCGACCTGGGGCTGCAAGTTCGCACCAGAAGAATCTGCCACGGAAGGAGCTACTGGCGTTGGGTCAAGTTGACGTGCCTGAAAATGTGTCCGCAAATGAAGTTTGATGATATCAATGCTTCTCCTTATCCCTGGAGTCTGGGAGGCCTCAGATTCCAACATCTGCAATGCAGAGGAAAGCCTTTCAGCAGCAGCGTCGGACCCCGCGTCATCCGAAGATTTGAGCTCATGTGCGTCAATCGTAGCTACCGTATAGACACAGTAAGAGACCAGGTATGTTTGGTTCTTGAAACGAAAAGTCTTTCCATGGAGATTGATGAAATGGTTGATGATGGCGCTTTCTTCGACACAAACCTTTCGCGCTGTTTCAGTGAGATTGAGATGTCCGGACTGGAGGTGGGTAGAGAACAGAAACGGTCTGTAAAGGAGGATGATTACAACATGGTACAGTACACTGACCCGTGCGTTGTGTTAGCCTTGGGGAGATGCAACGAAGGAGGACAGCGTACTTTAATGAAAATATGTGCGGCGGAGGACAGAACTCCAGCTTGCACGGCTCCTCTATCCTGATTTTATCAGGTAGTCCTTGGTAGAATAACCGCAGCTTTTCCTCCAGGCGATTCAGTTTCTGCAGAATGGTAGATGCCGTAATCGCCCCGTTATAAACCACTCCATAGATTTCGTTTATGATCTGTATTGGGTTCAGTGACTGCGTCTCTCAGGCAAGAAAGATACATACTTCCGAAAGTTTACAGAAGCTTGCAAACGTGGATGAGTTCAAGCTTTTTGTAAGCGGATAATCGTGTTCAAATTCCAGAAGAGAACAAGGTTTCCAGTCTTCGTCGTCGTCCGAATAGTCCCCTGAATCTATGAGTTGACGAATTCTTGCTTTTGTGAAAGTCTTACAAAGACAGTCTGCCGGGAAGGGCATGTCAACAAGGGAGGGAGGTCTTCCCAAGCAAATACTGATTGTTCTATAGCAGAAGAAAGGTCAGTGGAAGTTCCGTAGAGAGGAAACCCATACTTACTTATCCCAGACATACGCAGAGAAAAAAAGACGCTTTCTTGCTTCGAATTCATCCGGTAGCATCCTCTCGGGGTGATTCAACTTCTTTGGGCTGAGATGAAGACCAATATCCTTCATCATGCGGATTGCCTTATATTTATTAACAACAGCCAGGTTTCAACATTCATTACGGCATACCATTCCAGTATACAGCCACCCTTGACTGTTGTGTCCCTGCGAGCACTGTCGGCCTCCTAAGATCAGAAGACCTTGGATGGTTGCAATGGCCGGCTGGGGCTGCTCCATTTCGGCCTGCAGCAGAAGTTTGGCCTTTGCAAGAAATGCTTCGCCATGACCAATATCCTTGAATCGTGGATCACGCGAGTCTACGTGTCTTGCCGCATGCGCATAGATGACGTTTAGAAGGAAATGCGAGAAGTATTGGCCACCCAGTGCCATGTCCCGCAAAAAGCCTTGCAACGTCAGGACTGCGTCCTGCCGATATTTCAATCCGGGTTTGGATCAACTTACAGCGGCGATAAACACAGTTGTGCAGGGGATGCTGCCATGTCCAGTAAATCTGAAGCAACTCTGACGACAGGTCGATTGCCATAGAGGAGTTGTTTCTCAGGTTGGCAAATGCCAGCCTTTCTAGAGATCTGTGCAGCTTGGAATTCATCCGAAACCAGGCTCGGTGATACTGCTCGTCGATACCTAGTTTCCGGCGCGGGTTTGTAGGCGCCCTCTCCTCAGTTGGCATGTAGAAACGTGAGGTGGCCCCAAAGCATTGGATCTGCGACCGTTCAGCATCAGAAGAGTATCTAATCTAGTTCTGTATACCTGGCCATTCTCATCAAGGCTCAGCTCGCTGCAGTGCTCTGCGCTTCGCTCTGGGGTTTCATTGACAGACGCAAGAGAGGCTTCTGTCATCCTGTCTGCCCTGGGAGAGTCTGCCCCGGCAAATGCTCTGAGCTGCTCTTCTAAGACATGTATTCTTTCTTGGGCGTCTTGAAGCTTATCCCGGATCTGCGGATCATGTTCGGCAATCTTGTACGTGCATGTTTCCCCGCGCGTGCGACAACGGCGACAGGCCGGCTTGTCACCGTCACAGCGGATCTTCTTTCGGTTACATGCTGAGCACGCGAATCCGTAACGCCGTGGAGCCTTCGAAATCAGTGACGGCTCGGATCGAGGCATGGGTGTCGTTGTCGATGGTTAAGGGCGGAGGGGCGGGGTGAAGCCGAGGGCATTACGCTTATGTAAACAGCGGGGAACTGAGAAGCCATGCGGCATCTTTCCGTGCGTCAGCCATGCCGTATTCCTCTAAGTACAAGTCTTTGCATTACTCCCCCGAACCTGACATATGCTCTCAATCTAGCGTACCTCAACCAGATCATCGAAATGCTCTCTGCCGAATCAACGACCTGCCAGAGTGGCATCAACACGTGCCTGGAGAGACCAGGTAGATCCAGCATGAGCGCCGGGAACATCCGAGGCAGGCGACCGAACTTCGAGGAGCTCCCGTTTCGTAGTCTGAAGGACCCGAAAGCATCGGCATGGGGTCTTTGGGGTCCGGACGATGAGCTTGGCACATTGAATCTCCTGCAGCCTCGTGTTGTTTCAGCCGCCGCAAAGGAAATCCAACTGGGTGTCTCTATCCCATTGAAGTTCGCAAAGCATATCCATTCGTGCCTGCATAATGGAGTCTTGCTGATCGGAGTTATTTCAGTCTCCCTCTTAATGTCCCCGTGATTCCAATGAACCCGATGAGAAAGCCATGCTCTCACAACATCATCGCGAAGGGTTATGCAAACGACGAAGAGGTTCGTTAGTTGCTGCAACTCAGAAATGCTTGGCTGACACATGATCAAGATATACCTGAATACACAGAGCTCATCTCACTGGGACGGACTCCGTCACTACCCGTACCAGAGAGCAGAGGAACCTCTTTACTACAATGGAGTAACGCAAGACGAGATCAGCGGGCCAAATGCAAACGGGAAAATAGGTATTCAAAGTACGTATGTTGAGAGGAACTCTTTCAATATCCACCATCCTCACAAATTCCATAGATAGCTCCCGCAGCGCAATAACAGGACGGGGCGTGCTTCTCGATTGGAGACGCTGGGCGCTTGACAATGGGATTCAATACTCGCCCTTTGAGAGTCATCCCATTCCCTTGGAGGAGCTACAAGTTGTAGCGGCTGAGCAGAACGTCACTTTCCGGGCCGGCGATATTCTACTCATCAGAAGTGGCTGGACGGAGGAATATTTGAAGCTTGACGATTGTGATAAGGTTGAGTTGGCCCGGAGGAAGGATCGAAGTTTTGTGGGCGTGGAGGCGTCTCGAGAAATGATAAAGTGGCATTGGGACAACGAATTTGCTGCAGTGGCTGGAGATACAAATGCATACGAAGTTTGGCCACCCACCAAGCCATATGGAGTAGCATTGCACGAGGTCTTTCTGAGTGGATGGGGAATGCCGATTGGAGAAGTGTGGGACTTGGAGACTCTGGCGGACCGTTGTAGGCTGCTGAAAAGGTGGACCTTTTTCTTGTCGAGTACACCTCTAAATCTGGAGGGAGGAGTGGCCAGTCCTGCTAATGCGGTGGCTATACTGTAGGAATGACGCTTGAAAGATTTGGGTAGCCCTCATGATATGATTGACACCTGAAGCAGAATAAGTACCAAATGCGGAGATGTGAATGGCGCAGTTTCTTTCTTTTGATCATGGAAATCTCCGGGTGACCGTGGGGTGCCCGGGTTTCGGAGGAACGGACGTCGTCAATTTCTCGGATGATCAGATGGCAGAATGATGTGAGCACCGTTGGTGAAAGTAGAGGTAGGCAGGAATCGGCTACGCTTCTCGGTGACACGATGATGTCAGCGTCGGCATGTTACCGACAGTAGCCCCGCACGGCATCTTCCCGACAAACTCCACACGGCATCTTTGTAGATCTCCCAGCCCATTGGCCTCGAGACTAAAGACACAGGTAATGCCATCTGCAGGCTTAGCTGAGGTCTTGACCAGAGAATCTGAGCTTCATTCGTCACATCTTACTCGATCACTCCTACTCGAACCCGCCAAGCCGTGATGGATCCTCCACTTTTCAGCATCCTCACGCCAAATGCCATGCTTGGCTACGGCTACCGCCAGGATCATTTTTGGTACGGAGTTGAAACGTACAAGCCCCGCGCCATCATTGTCGACTCAGGCTCAACGGATGGCGGGCCGTACAAGCTCGGAATGAACAAGATGACCTGCGGGCGGGAGGCGTATATCCGAGATCTCAGTCCAATGCTGGAAGCTTGCTTTTACCGCAAGATTACAGTCGTGGTTGGATCGGCGGGAGGTGATGGGAGCAACAGTCACGTGGAAAAAATGCTGGGCATCGTCCGAGAAATCGCAGACCGCAAGAGCTTTTCGTTCAAGGTTGCAACAATCAAGGAGGAAATGTCTCGAGATTTCATCAAGAGAAGGATAAGAGGTGGAAAATGTAGTCCCTGTGGACCATTGGATCCCTTGGTGGAGGAAGAAGTCGATGCCGCCGTGGAAATTGTGGCCCAAATGGGAGCGGAGCCGTGCGCAAGTTCATTCTCACTCGTCACGGAGTATTGATCTGACCACCCTCAGGTTCATGAAAGCGTTGGAAACGAAGCCTGATGTGATCATTGGTGGTCGGTCCTATGATCCAGCTCCGTTCGCTGGGTTTTGCATGTTCCATGGAGTTGACCCTCCGGCGGCTTGGCACATGGGCAAGATCATGGAATGTGGTGGAATTTGTTCCGTGCCCAAGGGTAGATCAATGATTGCTACCATGCGCAAGAGCTTTTTCGATCTCACTCCACTCTCCCCGCTCGAGAGATGCACACCTCTGTCTGTAGCAGCTCACACCTTGTACGAAAAAACACGACCGGACAGGCTTCCAGGCCCAGGAGGCGTCCTAGTGCTGGACGGGGCCACGTACGAACAGCTGGATGACAACAAGACGGTTCGCGTCACCGGAGCGGAATTCGTACCGTCGCCTGTCTACCAGATCAAACTGGAGGGTGTGAAGCAACTCGGATATCGCACCATTTTCATAGGAGGAGTCCGCGACCCCATCCTTATCAGCCAGATCGATGATTATCTCGAGAAAGTAAGGCAGTATAGCCAGGGTCTTTTCCCGGACCTGGATCAATCGGACCGCTGTCGCCTCATTTACCATGTATACGGCCGGAACGCCGTAATGGGCCCTCTCGAACCGGAGAATGTGGCGTATCACGAACTTGGCATCATGGGCGAGGTCGTTGCGGAGACACAGGAGCGGTCTCGTACAATTGCAAACAACGTGAGGACGTCACTCCTTCATATGCCCTATGAGGGGCAGTTGGCAACCACCGGAAACTTCGCATCACCACTGTCACCGCACGAACAAGCCGCTGGCGGTGTGTTCAAATTTAGCGTGTATCATCTCATCGACCTGAACAAGGGAGAGGAGTTGAGCGTCTTCCCTGTCACATCCTGCCATGTCGGCAGTACCAGCGGAGCGGCAGTCGAGCCTGTTCACCTGACCGAGGAAGAGCTGGAAGTGATCAGAACAACGAAGCCCGTGCCTATCGGTAAGTTTCCCGGCCATCGTGTGTTTTCAAGTATTTCTCACGGAGATTTGTAGAGACAAAGCAGGTCAGCCCGGAGCCGGTGCCCATGATGTCAATAGCCAAAGTGGTCCGCTCCAAGAACAGTGGACCCTTCGAACTCACTTTGGACATCATGTTTGATGATCGTTCGTCTTTTGAAAGAGTGAAGTCTGCAGATCTCTTGACGAATGACACCATCAAGAAGCTGTACCAGGTTGAGGACGAAGATGTCCTCGTGAACATGTATTACGACCCCGCCTTGGCTTGGAAATGCACGATCAAACGTCCTTGGGCTCAAGGCAGTGTTGGAGAAAGAGACACACTGGGTACTCAGCAACATGCGCCGCTTTTGGGCATAGTCGTTCCTGCGGCATCTTAGAGATCTTAGAGTTCCTGTCGCTCAGCACGAACGGTGACTGCCACAGTCTGCAGTACTGCGAAATGGATACATGCAACGCCCATCGATCTCCAACTGTATCACTTGCTGTTTCCCGGTAATAGGGATCAGCCGAGGGATGCGCTAGGAATTCGCAACCAATGACCAGTCGTGCGCTCAATTTTAGTGTATCCAGACTTGCTCATGTTCGCCTAGCTCCCATCCGGCTTGGCACACGCATCTGGCGTACCGATCCCTTTCTTAACAAGGAAGTCCCGCTCTTGCTTGGGGCTGGATCAAGCACGGCAAGCTTTCTGCTGCTGCCGCCCAGTCCTAGCGCGATACCTCCCGCGTCCATCCCGACAGCATGTCCGCGCCCAATTCCAGGAGGGCGGCGCTGGGAAATGCGCCGGGCAGTTGCAATACGTGCAGGTAACGCGTTAACAAGCACGCCGCTTGTCCCAAGGCGGCAGAGGATGAGCCCCCGCTGATCCGGCGCAGGAAACGATTCGTCAAATGCGATGGGAAGAAACCGGCATGCGACAGGTCCGTTTCCCACGATCCATCAAATCGCGAGCAGAGTCTTATCTCACCCATCTCACAGGTGTGCAACGAGCAATCGCGTATGTCTCGGATACGCCCGCGATGTCGTCTGGGGCAGCAGGCAGTTGTTCGGTCCCACAGGAACTGCTGACGAACGCCGCGCTCTGGAGTTCTTCCAGACCCACACGGCCGACCAGCTTTCCGGCCACTTCGATTCGGCCTTCTGGAAGTCCCTGGTCCTTCAACTAAGCCGCAGTAACAGAGCCGTCTGGCACGCGCTGATAGCAGCCGGCGCTGCCCACCGCGAGCTCGAGACGAGCAGCGCGCAGTCCAAGCTTCGGCTCGTCCACTGCAACAAGGCCATCGAGGAGATCAAGAGTGCGAAAGCCATCTCTTTGCCGATCCTGGTAGCGTGCATCCTGTTCATATGTACCGAGTTCCTGCAGGGCGACATCACGTCGGCCGTGAACCACACACTCCACGGCATTGGCTTGCTTGATACGTACGCCGGCAAAGATCCTGCAACCCCAGCCAAAAGCACGCCAGCCAGACACAAGAGCCCGACCACAAACCCACGCGACTGGAACCCAAACTCAGAAATTGGCATTCTCAGATACTTCTTTCTGCGGCAAAGCTTCGTCATCGGGCTCGTTGGCCACATCTCCCCCATCCTCCACTCCGTGCCTGACGAGCCCTTCTCCAGTCCCACCACCTTGCCGCAAGCCCGCTTCCAGCTCAACCGCATCATGGCCGCGGGCGTGGTCCTCCTCGACCGCTCGACCCAGAAGTCCGGCGCTCAAAAGCTCAACACCACCGAAGCCATGGACCAGATCCGCATCCTCATCTGGCTGGACAAGTGGAAGCACGCGCTGGACGAAATCGTCGACCAGCTACCCGCCCCGGAGCGCGCCTCCGCTTCCGTGCTGCAGCTGAACATCACCTACCTCGTCAGCATTGTGACGCTGACAACCTCCCTCTCGCGGCACGAGACCGCCTACGACGCGTACGCCCTCGAGTTCGCCGAGATCGTGCGCCTGGCCACGCTCTTCATCGCGACGCGCCCCATCAGCTTCTCGTTCGAGATGGAGATCCTCGGGCCGCTGTGGTTCACCGCCGCCAAGTGCCGGCATCCCCGCGTGCGGCGCAGGGCGCTGGTCGCGATCTGGCGGAGCCGGAGGCGGGAGGGCCCCCACGACTGGCGCAGGATGGCCCGCATGTCCGCGGACGTCATCGCACTGGAGGAGAGGAACCTCGTGAACGCGCCGTGCTCCGAGCGAGAAGGCTCGCGTTGTGCGGAAAGCGCGGAGGAGAGGACGGCGAGGCTGGAGCTCGAGGCGGCTGGTCTTTGGCCGCCCGATGTTGACGAGAGCGCTCTGCCGCCCGAGCAGGATCGCATCCAAGCGTTTCACGATCTTGGTGTTGGCATGACGGAAGGCAAAGACGCTAGTCTCCAAGACGGTCTGGATGTTATACAAGATCTGGATGGGAACTGCGTGCGAGTCGCGAAACCAATGGGGATACAGTTTGGTGCCGTTAGCTGGTTTTGTCTATAGACGTCAAGGACCGCCGTTACATATCTTCCTAATACATTGTAATCCTACATCTTCTACCTTAAAAAGCGGGCTGCGAAGCAAAAAAGTCACTGAGTAGTTCTATCTGCTCCGGACTGGCAAGAGGGACATCGCCCCAGCCATCTCCCAGATGCATGGACATGTTCTTGCTGGGCGAAGACGTATTCCAGTACGTCAAGCTTCCTGGCCCCTTGTATGATCCACCTGTGTTGGGATCATGCGTTTTAGCAAAATTGGCCCAGTACGACGACATCTTCTCGGCGATGACGAAATCTTCCTCTTCCCAAGGGTAGTCGGTGCCGTAGAGGTTGTTGAGCGCGTAGCAAATCTCGGACTCATGGTAGGCTCCCTGATCCTGGCCCGGCGGGGCGTGATCCCAGTAGTAGGTGTAGATGGGACTCTTGGTGGGGCTGGCATCCCAGCCGTTGGCGTACAGCCAGCTGGAAACGCGCGACGTATCACGGTAGTGAGCGTTGAACGACATACCCGCCTGCGTGCTGTTCGAGGCAGGGTAGAGGGCAAGGAAGCGCTGAGCAAACTCATCCCCGTACTGCTCCTGCAGATCCTGAATGTACTCAGATACGGTGATGTTGATCGGGAGCGAGGCGCCGCTTTCGTCCTTGGTGTTGCCGGTGATTAGAGGCACATCGTTGGCGGGTCCGTTGAGCATCGTGTTGAGGTACGTGTCGGGCATTGCCCAGTAGTCAAGGACGGCGCCAAAGCTACCCGAGTTGCTGTTGATGGTGTCCAGAGACAGCTCTCGCAGCTGATCGATGGTTGATACATTGAGGCTCTGCATGAGGCTGACGCCCGTGGCCAAGGCGGTGGTCATGTTCCTGTAGTTCTCGGCCAGCGACGAGCAAAGCGGGTCGAACGGGTATCGGATGCCACTCTCGACAATCGCACCCTTGATGAGGCCCTTGGTGAGAGCGCTGTTGACCATGTGGTATGTGGCTGCCGAACCGGCAGACTGCCCTGCCACGGTTATCTGTTCAGGGTCTCCGCCGAAGGCTGCGATGTTCTCGTGAACCCACTTCACCACTGCAAACTGGTCAAGCATAGCCCAATTCCCAGACACATTGTGTCCCACCTCTTTCACCATTTCCGAACCAAGCTGAGGGTGCGCCAGCCAGCCCAGTGCGCCACCACGGTAGTTGTAGTTGACAAAAATAACTCCCTTTGCGGCCATGCCGCCGCCGTCGAAGAGCGATTGGGCAGCCGACCCTCCAGCTGGATAGGACCAAATCATAACGGGGAGCTTGGCATCGGTCGAGTTCGCCGCGGACCAGATGTTCAGGTTGAGACAATCTTCACCGGTGGTGGCGTCACTACCAGACGACGTCTGCCTTTTGGTGGGGCCCCCGCCGAAACCGAGGCTCCCTGCCGGACAGACGTCGCCAAATTCGCTGGCGTACAATGTCGAGTTCCACGCGGCTCGTTTCTGTGGCGGGCGGAAGCGGTTCTGGCCAGAAGTGTCGGCGGCAAAGGGGATCCCTTTCCAGACAGTAACATCCTTCCAGTTCGAAATGTTGTTGATTGGCTCGCTGTCAAATGCCGGAATGCCTTGCACTGGGCCGTACTGCGTCTGGATGGTCTGGTTGTAGAGCGCAGCTGATGCCAGACAGGCCTGGCTGGTGACCACCGCCGTGATCACGCCTGTCTTCATGGTTCGGACCGGGGGGGAATTGGGCGTTGAATGATTTCAGACAGCACCGCAAATGCTTTTATACGTCTGTGCCTTCCCGCCCATCCCTCGCCTTTTTCATTATGTCCGAACCCCTGGACTTGATGTCCGAAAACTCCTCGGGTCCGAACACAGTACAACCTGCCTGAATGGTGCGATGACGACGACCTGCTACGGCCATATGAGGTTGGTGCTCAAACCATAGAACCATCATGACGCGGCCTCACGGGATCTGTGTGAGCAGCCCAAGTCTCCTTCATATGAAGGGCTGTCATTTTTCTGCTGTAAATGCTTGCGAGATGGTGTGCTTCCTCGGACTCGGACCCATATACGAGTGACGTGAAGCGGAGTGCGAACGCGTGTTCCAGCATTCATGCACCTCCGTAGCCGGAACGTTTCACCGGCCGGTAGAACAACACGAAACTTGTTTCTATTTCGCTGCCGTTCAAAATCCCTTGCATCTCGCTCATGTACGTCAGCTTCGCCGAAAATTGTTGCCTCCTAGTAGGCTTCTACGAGGCGAGCCAGGAGAGGCAACAAAAAGGTATGTCAACCCGACCGTGCTCAGAAGTGCGAGTTTTTCGGAAACCGAATGACGTGTTATGGATGTTCGTTAGGCATCGACGACAAGACTATCGTCACATACGGGGAAACATGATGTCGCCACAACCGCGCTAAACGGGATTGAACTCCGACCGACCAAATTTCTCTACAATAGGTAGGAGAATGAGAGTGTATTAACTGAAGATTTCCATCTCTATGTTAGTTCCCTAGTCCTTTTTTAAGCTAATGTTTCTGATAAGAAGCCCGCAGACAATGATCGCTCCTGAGACAGGTACAGCTGCGATGCACACATTATTCAACGCTCGGAGATACGCCTTGATAACGTCAGTCCGAGTGTCACCAGCCAACGCCCAAATGGCATCTACCGACGCTTTCACGGCGGTTGCAGTCTTAGCATCGATTCCGTAGACAGGCAGAAACGAGGCCAAGCTGTTTTGTAGAATCGAGTTGCCAATGACCGGCCCGCACATGCCGCCGAAAAGCTGACTGAAAGAGACAATTGCAATGGCTGCCGGGACAGCATGCTCTTCATTGTCCGCTTGCACGGACAGAAATGCAACGTTCTGGGTAAAGCCAATGCCGAGGCCGTAGATGATCTGATAGCCAATCAGGGCGGCGGTCGAGGTATCGATGTCCACCGTGAACAGGAGACCACCGCCGATGGCCAGGAAAGCCGGGCAGGTCCACCCCCAGTACCAATAAGAGTTCGTGACCGTCATCACCAGGCCCTGTCCAGCCTGCGAAACAACGACGGTGATGAGAAAGGGAATAACAAGAATTCCAGCCCGAAGAGAGCTCGCGCCCTGCCCAGCTTCGTAGATGACGGGGACAAAGACTGCGGCAAAGAGGTTGCACATGAGGGTAAACATGGCCATGAGAGAGGCACCAACCACGGTCCGGTTCCTCAGGACGCCGAGTGGCATCAATGGCCAGGCTGCCATGGACTCCCACCACACGAAGAGGGCCATTATCAGACCGAACCCAACAAAAAGACCGATGATGGTTGATGACGCCCAGGCGTATGTCGAGCCACCCCATTGGAGGGCAAGGATGAAGCACACAAGGCTGCTGGTAACCACCAGGTATCCCGGCCAATCGACCAAGAGCCAACGCTGGATCTGCTCAGACGAAGGACTTTTGGTAGTCGGAGGTAATACAGTCCTCAGGCGTTGTTCAAGCCTCTTCTGCATATAGTCTTCGATCGGGAGTGGTGGAAGGGATGGTATGACCAACATGTTGAGGATCATCGTCAGAAGGCCGAGGGGCAGGACTATCAAGAAGCACATCCGCCAGAGGCCAATGTTGGCGAAAGCGCCGGCGACAATGGGGCCGACCGTTCCACTCACGGCATTCTGCAATCCGAAAAGGCCGAGGAGGAAAGGCCTGCGCTTTAGCTCAACTAGGAGAGCCACGCCCGTTTGTACCGATACCCAGCAGCCGGCCGCGCCAATTCCGGCCACTGCACGGCCTAAGATCAGCGTATTGACGTTGAGCGCTCCCCCAGAAATTGCCGATCCGACCATGAAAAAGGCAACCGATGCCAGAAGGACGTGTTTGGCGTTGAAGATGGCGAGACATTGGCCGAAGAGTAGCATGCATCCACACTGGGTCATGTAGTAGGCACCGCTGACCCATCCAAGTTGGCTGAGAGCCCCGAACTTGGATGCAACGACTGGTAGTGCTGGTGAAAGCATGTTCCCGCCCTATGAGTATATATGATTAGTATGGGTATTTCTGGGGCTACAGCCAGAGTTCAAATGACATCGAACACACCATTCCGCCCATGAACTCTGTCATGAGCCATCCAAGGAATGCAAGAAAGAGCCTCTTCCCGTGTAGATATTCAGTCTGCTGCGGGTGAAGATCTTCGGCCTGCTCGATGAGAACCTCGATCTGCATCACGTCTCTATTCATCTTGCTGTCGTTGCTGGTTCGGTGGTGCAGGTCGCCGGAGCCAGACAATCTCTTGGCATCGTGGCCTGTTGCTCGTAAAGCTTCAGCACATTCGCCATCAACAAATGAACCTGGATACATACCGGCAGCCATACGTTGGGCGTCGCTGGATATTGGCGAATTGCCATCAGAGTCCTGGGAGAGCGACACCATTCCTGTAACGACGGAGAAGCTAGAACTTTGAAGAGAAATTTCTTTAG
The DNA here is from genome assembly GCA_009829855.1 of Neofusicoccum kwambonambiense. Taxonomy (NCBI): domain Eukaryota; kingdom Fungi; phylum Ascomycota; class Dothideomycetes; order Botryosphaeriales; family Botryosphaeriaceae; genus Neofusicoccum; species Neofusicoccum kwambonambiense. The sequence continues at coordinate 10,009 of RKSS01000130.1, read as the reverse complement.
GGAAAAATAATGGAACACAGGGTCGGACAAAGTTCAGGGGAGTGTAATAGACCTCAACAAAGGCGGCTACCGGGACAATACTCTCGATCATGCGCAGCCAAAGTTCATATAGACAGAAAAATGCGCAACGGCTGGAAGATGCATACTCGGGTCCACATCCCCTACGGACCACATGCCGCAGTTGTGTACTCTTTGGCAAGTCCTGCGTGCATGTTGACTTCTGAGACCACATACCTACAAGCACCAAAACGTCAAATCTCGGGATCCATAAGACAAGATGTGTTCCGGTTTGACTAGCTTCCCACCTCTGGACCTTCATTGGCTCCCCCACTCAACCCCGCTTACGTCCTTCCCCATGTGGCTCTCGCGGGATTTTAGGTTTTGCGGGGGATTCTCACACGCTAAACCGCATTTTGAAGACACGTCAACCTTCATGCGCGAGATGGTGTTTTGGTGCTATTCCTCATTTTGAAGACACGTAAGCTGTCTTGAGCACCTCCGCTCTTCTTTCAGGTATCCTACCGCAGCATGCCTGCGACAGAGGAGTGTAGGCAACATGGCATCCACTCGGAACGTGGAGAGGAATAGGAGGGGAGATAGTGCGGGTGTGCGACTGCGGAACGGAATGATCGTTCGAGCAAACATCCAATTCCCGATGAAATATTTAAATGAACTAGACGCCTACCAATTCGCTTTTCTGCATTCATCTAGAGTTTCAAAGAAACTTCATGGTCATTTCTGAGTCCGTCTTTCACATCCATCTGCACCGCTTCTTGCTCCCACCTTCTCAGCCCGCCTGAAATTTGCCTCCCTCAGCGAATCAGGTAAGAGTGAAAGTATCCTTTCCTCGGACGAGTTTGACTGACGTGCAACATCTACCAGTCAACATGGGATCTCTTGGCGACGGCGCTGTCTCTCTCATGGCACGCATTCAGCGCCTCGAAGACATTCATCACATCAACAATCTCATGGGCCGTCGGGCATACTACCACTCTGCCGGGCGCCACGATCTGGAGTTCGATGAGCTCTGGAGCTCTGAGGATGACGTTATATTCGAACCCGAAGACTGGGGCGCATTCGTTGGCCGCGCTTCAGTGAAAGGCAGCTATGTGGATGGGAACCCATTCCCACCAGGCACGAAGGGTCTCCTCATCGAGCATACCCTAACCACCTCCGTTCTGGAGATTGCAAAGGACGGGCTGACAGCAAAGGGTGTCTGGATTTCTCCAGGCCACGAGACTTTCCCTATACCCGGAGAGAAGCTCCCGAAGACTCACTGGAGCTGGGGAAGGTATGCTGTTGATTTCCGGAAGGAAGATGGGGAGTGGAAGATCTGGCACTTGCATGTGCTCACAACCTTCCGCACTCCGTACAATGTCGACTGGGCAGAGACTGCATTCCACAAGCCAGACTACCTGCCCAAGGATGGCGAGACAATTGGGGACATCGCCAAAGCCGATCGCGGAGTCAGCTTCAACGAACCATACCATCCAAGCCGAGCTCCAAAATTGCAGCCTGTGCCGCCCAAGGCATACAACACTTGGACCGATACCTGGAGTGCGGTCGACTATCATGAGCACAAGGGATAGGAGATGTCTTGGGGCTGGTATATTATACTGGGAACACTAGTAATTATAAAGTATTTCAATGAAGTTTTGTCCTTTACAACAACCTGGCACACATGAGAATTGCTCGGGCACAAGGCCTGATTACCAAGGTGAGACGTTCGATATTCGAGCCCGTAAATCGTATGCAGCACCGTTAGAGACCATTAATTTGGCTAAGACCTTGCACACATAAGAAGTTAAAGACCATGAAATGATTTGATCTTTGATTGGCCCAAACGTGACTTGAGCCTACACCGAAGGCCTTAACAGCCCCAAGCCCAACACTGCAAATGCTACTGTTTGGGTCTGGCATTACTTCAATTCCCATTCACTGGAAGACGACCCGAGCCAGGCTAACATACTCTCGTATCAGTGCTACCGCTGTATTAACTCTGCTTAGGGTCGTGAAAGTAGGATCGAAGTAAACGGATCAATCCGTCTATGCAACTTGCTCTCTGATCATAATTCTTATGCGGTTCTCCGCCTTACACCCGAGCTTCGCTCTCGGGAGTAAGCTATCGATGACCAGTCTTCTAAAGTGATGTATGTTGCGCCGCCACGCTAACATGTTTGTTCATACGCCTGCGATCTCCTTGTTGAAGAGTGGGACAACCTATAGGGATCGAAAGCTCAAGCACTACCGCTGAGCTTATCTCAGCCGGCGTTCATGTCATTGGACAAGGTCGGGTTTAGCGTCATGCCTGCGGAAATGCTTAGATTAGATACCATCTCACGAGCTGCGGAGTTCCCCACTTTTCCCCCGCCCACCTCCCACCATCCGCAGATGTCTTGGGGACGTTCTTTTATAAGCAGCATCATATCATTGCAATTCCAGAAGAGCTTCCCAAGTGCAGCATCAACAACCATGCAGCTCTCTCACTTCCTAGCCTTACTCGGTGTGCTTCTACCTGTCTGGGCCTGTTCCTACTGGGTTTTACCGTATTTCACCACGTATCGACACCTCAGACATCTACCTGGACCTTTCATTGGAAAATTCAGTAATGTATGGTTGGCTCTTGGCGCACGGCAGGGCCAGAAGTACGCTTGGGTTGATCACGCCCATCGCAAGTACGGGAAAGTGGTCCGCGTGGGGTTCAACCACGTGTCAATTGCCACGCCGGAAGGGTTGCACACTATCTACGCGCATGGAAATGGTTTTCTGAAAGAGTGAGATCCCAAGCTCAAACTTGAGGTCCTATGTTTGTTGACGAGAGATCAGCCAATTCTACGACGCCTTTGTTTCCGGAGTTCCTGGTGTATTCAATGTGCGGCAACGTGGCGAACATACTAGGAAACGCAAGATTATTGCTCACGCATTTTCCCCCGGTGCCGTACACGACTTTGAGCCCCACATGACGGCGAATCTCAAGCGATGGGTGCGCAAACTGGATCACATTGCTACGCAGCCCGGCAGAGATGGATTCTCGAGAATGAATATGATGCCATGGTGCACCTTTTTGGCCTTTGACATCATCGGCGACCTCGCATTTGGAGCACCTTTTGGGATGGTAGAGCGCGGTCGCGACGAGTGCGAGGCAACCTTACCAGGCAAGCCCACGACTTACGTCCCGGGAGCGGAAACCCTCAACCGCAGGGGCGAAGTAAGCTCGACTCTGGGCCTCCTGTCGGAACTGCGCCCTTTTGCCAGGTATCTGCCGGACCCTTTCTTCTCTAAGGGACTGTCTTCAGTGAAGAATCTTCATGGCATTGCCCAGGCCGCTGTTACCAAACGGCTCGAAGCTGCCGACAAAGGATATGCGACTAGCCAAAAGCGCCATGACATTCTGGAAATGCTCTGCCGGAGCAAAGACTTCGAAGGGAACCCAATGCCCCGGGACGAGCTCGTCTCGGAAGCATTGACCCAACTCATTGCTGGGAGCGACACTGTATCCAACACAGCTTGTGCCGTGATATATTGGATCCTTGATGGTGAGCGTCGCAACCCTGGAACCATTGTCCCCAGACTGCAGGCAGAGCTTGATGCGGCCGTTCCTGCTGATTCAGAAGTCGCATCTCACTGCGACGTGAAGAATCTGCCGTTTCTCAGGCAGTGCATCAACGAGGGAATGCGGCTGCATTCGACATCGGCAATTGGACTTCCCCGGATTGTCACAGCCAAACACGGCGTGGGCTACGGAGACGAACACTTTCCCGAAGGCACGGTCCTCTCTGTACCCAGCTTCACTATCCATCATGATGAAGACATTTGGGGGTCTGATGTCGAGGAATTTCAACCAGACCGATGGCTGAACCTCACTCCGCGCCAGAAAATCAGCTTCAATCCATTTTCATACGGGCCAAGAGCATGTGTTGGCCAGAATGTTGCCGTCATGGAACTGGCACTGATTGTCGGTACTGCATTCCATCGTTACAGCTTCAAAGCTTATCAAACCAAATTGGAATCACACGAAGGATTCTCCAAGAAGCCCGTGGATTGTTGGGTTGGCATCAAGAGAAGAGAAGCTCTGTGTTAAGTAGACATAGCATATATTTTATCTCATCAGAAACATGTCCATAACAAGTGATCAACCAGCCACCCACCCTCTCCTCCACTCACATCCCCTTCCCATTACCTCTAAGCCTTCTCATCCCCTACCTGTGCATTCGCCTCCCGCATATTGACCTCATCGTCCAACGCAAACGCCTTATCCCCAAACGCCGTCGCAATTTCCTCGAGGGTATGATTCGCAGTCTCGACATAGGTCCACTTGGCCAGGCCGGCCGAGAAGAGGCAGAAGCCGGCAATGATGACGTAGTAATACCCGTTGATGCCGGCAAAGGCGTCGGGCGAACTCATACCGATGATGAAGTTGAAGGTCCAGTTGCTGCAGGTGGCGAAGGCCATGCCCTTGCTGTGGCTGCGCAGCGGGAAGATCTCGGCGGGGAGCAGCCAGGGCACGGGGCCCCAGGTGAAGCCGTAGACGACGTTATACAGCAGGACGAAGGCGTAGAGGCTGTTGGCCTTGGTGACGATGGGCAGGTCGGCCTCGGTGAAGGCGCAGACGATGGCCAGCATGACGGCCATGACGACGCCGCCCAGCATGAGCAGCGGCCGCCGCCCCCAGCGATCGGTGAGGAACCAGGCGGCTACGGTGGCGGCGACGTAGGGCACGGAGCTGGCGGCGGTGTAGAGCAGCGATTTCTCGTCGGAGTAGCTGGCGCCGGCGAGGACGGATGGCAGGTAGAAGGAGACGACGTTGATGCCGTTCAGCTGCGCGAAGGCTTGCACGGTGATGCCGACGAAGGTGCGTTTCTTGTAGCGGGTGAACATTTCCTGTTGTTGGTGGCATTGCGGCGATGAAGCAGGCGAGGTTGGGGGCGAAGCCCTGGATGAAGGCGCCGATGCGGACGCACTTCTTCCGCCCGATGATGTCGCCCAGACGGCCTGCGACCAGTGACCCGATTGCTGCAGATGCTTGGAGGTAGGCAACTGTAATGCCCGTGATGGATGGGTCGACGTTCCCATGGATGCCGTCCGCGCCACCGTGCGCGGAGAAGAAGCGTTTGACGGATACCGGGTTCACCAGGAGGCCGGCCATGATACCTAAGAGGCGCAGTCAGTGACCAGCATCCCAGAGTCCACCACGAGGGCGGCCACACCTTGGTCATAGCCGAAGAGTGCATCTCCCAAGCTGCCAAACGCGCATGTCATCCACAACAGCGGCTTTCCAACAAACGGATAACGCGGTTTGTAGGTCTTGGGCATCAGCGTGCGCTCCAGCCAGCTGGGTTGTTCGCCCATGGGGACGACGCTCTGGCTCTAAGCCGGTGCCGCCATCACGGCGGCATTGTCGACGTTATCAATGGTGGTCATGATGGATGGCGGAACAAGGGGCTCGTTGAGCGACGAGCGAGGAGTGTGGATGGAAGACCTGGAGAGGCCAGAGATTGCGGGGGCGATGGTCTGATATATGCTCAGATCACTGGACGCTGCTTGCCCGTCTGTCACGAGAAGCCCAAACCAAGCAGGCCTGTCATGCGGGATCCCCATGTGGGAGTGCACCATCCATTCTGTGTGGAGTTCCGCCGGCCACCAACAACGCTTCCGCCAGAGGAAGAAAAGCACCGGCGCGGCGCCTCCTTTTGCCAAGTCTGTTAGGGATTTCCGTCAAGGTGAATTAGCCAATAACCTTCGACCCCCAGTGGCGGTTTCCGCTCGCATAACCTCGCATCGAAGGTGTCAGTGGCATTGGAATCCGAGATTCTCGTCTTCACGAGAAGTGAAGATGCTGTGAGCTGCTTAGTCACGCCTGCGAAAAGCGCTACGGCCAGTCCGCCACCGAACTCCAGATCCAGTACAGGTCCTTCTCCCCGTGGAAAGCAGTCCCCAGCGGCGAGCCCATGCCGCTTTACCCACCCGGGTCACGGTGAGAGGAAGCAAGGCCATCGAAGTCGCCCTGCATAAGATCCTGGCGGCTCTGCCCCATCTACGACGCCGCCGAACTCAACGATTCGGCCCTAGTGGCACCTGGTAGCACTGTTGGTGGAGTAGTCAGCCACAAAATTACTGCCACAAGGCACGGTAGAGCAGGACTAGCATAGCATACCTCTTTGCAAGGAGGCCGGACCACCATTGAGCCTGGTTGCCTCCCGCAAATGCTCGGCCTGGGGATCGCCCATCATCCCGGCGGAGACGTGCATAGCACTGGCCGGGATATCGAGCGGCAGCCTCAACGCGTCCTCCACCGTCCTCGACCGCCCGGGCGCGGACATGCTCAGCGCGGGGTCCTGCTGGTGCTCTGCCCACTGGCCCCTCGCGCCTTGCCCCTGCTCCTGGCCCCCTCGCGCCGCCGCCGGCGGAAGGCCGACGACCGACGTCAACATCGCCTCGGCCTCGCGATTCAGCAGCACGCGGATGACGTCCTGCAGAGTGATGCTGCTCTGCATGGGCAGCTTGCTCCTATAGCCCAGCAGCTCCTGCAACCTGTATATGCGCGTGATGTTGCGCTTGGCCTCCTGCGCGCGGTCCGACAGCGGGTCCGACAGGGCGCAGACGACCATGACGATGGCGGAGTTGAAGAGGTTGATGGCCATGAAGGTCACCAGGTGCGTCTCTGTGGCCAGCTGCGCGAGGTTGGGCAGCTCCGTCACGCGCGACGTGCGCACCGCCGCGTTCCACCACGTCTCGGAGTTGACGCTGCCGGGCATGACCATCGACTGCGGCGTGTCTGCCGCCGCGTGGTGAGCGGACGTCGGCGTGGAGCCCTGCAGGCTCACTGGCAGCACCCGCGAGAGGTAGTTCACCTGCTGGGCGAAGAAGGGCCGGTGCAGCACGATCATGATGTTGTCGTACGTCAGCTGGAGGGACAGGGCCTGGAGGCGGTGCGCTCGAGCCTCGGCGAGCGTGTCGACGCGCGTGTCCGTGTTTAGATCGAGGACGAGGTGTGCAGGGAGGCGCTGGTGCCAGTCGCGCAGCTGCTGGTCGATATCGGCGACTACGGCGCTGCGGTCGCGCTGGGAGGAAGCGGCCTCGCCGCCCCGGGTGCCGAAGACGGCTTCGATCATGGGGGAGGCGATCTGGTAGAGCGTGTTGAGCTCGCGCTGGTAGGCGGAGTAGAGGATGATGGGGCTGCCTCCGTCGCCGCCGTTATACTTGAAGTACGGGTTCCCGAGCACGTCTACAGGCATCGAGACGTTGCAGTCTTTTTCGTTGATCCCAAGCGGCCTGCCGTAGGTGATGGAAGCGAACCTGCACACATTCAGCTGGGGTCCAACAGAGACGGACGCCAAAGGACAGCCACTTATCGGTCCCACGTGTAGGTGGTCCACCACACTCGCTTCCGCCCCTCGATCTCGGTCGGATCGCCCCGAGATGGCTCCCGATGCAGTCGCAGCGCCTGGGCCATCTTGATGCTCGCGCCCAGCAGCGCAAACGAGACGTTGGGCCTCCCATGATACACACCATACGAGCCCAGCAGGCTACACACCTGCACCGATGTCAGCGACGAGTCGTCCATCAGATCGAACAGCCGCAGCTCCGTCTGCCGCAGCAGTTCCGAGCTCCAGGCCCCGAAGTCCTCGCCGGGAAACGCCTCCTCGACGGCGGTCTTCTGCGAACGATACCACGCGCCGAGGCCGACGACGATCGTGAGAAGAGTGAGGAACCCCCTTTGCGAGGGAGAGGCGAAGCCGTCGGCGACGCTGTCGTACTCCTTGCGGAACAGCGAGAACCAGTGCACCCGCTCGAAGTACTCCTCGAGGAGGAACTCTACGACAGGCCGGATAGGCAGGGAGTAGCCGAGGATGGCGGATATGGGGCGCAAATCGCGAGGAGTCTCTGTCGCGGGATGGGCAGCGCCGCTGCGAGCGAGGGTTTCTCCGTCGGGGATGGCTGAGGTGACCCTCAGGTCCATGTCCCGGCTCCCCAGCTGGAATATCTACGTTCGACCATCAGCCGGGCTCGAGCCAGCTTAAGGGTAGATTCTTACTCTCCGGGTGATGCCCATGGTCGAGTCAGCCTCGCCATAATCGTCGACCTGCGACACCTCATGGCCGGCTGAGGCTGGCGTCCGAGCTGTCTGATCCGCCTCGGGCACATCCCGAGCACTGGCTGGACACACAGAGGCAGTCCCCGTGATGCTCGATGCTCGGGCGTGTCCCGAGACAGTGGTCTCTGCACGCTGCCCGCGCGGGGGCCGATTGGTGCTGGAGCGAGCAGACAGCTTTTACCTCCTGGCCCACACCCGGTTCGGTCAACTCCCGCAGACGCCACGCTCAACTGCTGGTGAATCACACTCACTTGGCGCGTGGATGCGTGGTACCAGAGTCGGAGACGCACTCGGCCTCGGCCCGGACGCACAGCGTGCATGGGCGGAAGAGATCACACTTGGCGCCGGCCGTCAGCGAAACGGAACGGAGGGAGGTACGAATTGGGGGGTAGGATGGCACACACGCGGCTCTTGTGGCGGCGGCAGCGCTGACAGGCCTTGCTAACCTTTCCGGCGGAGGACATCGGGGGCAGCGTTGGTGGTGGAACAGTGCCGGTACGCACAAGACGAGGGGCAAGGGTATTTAGTTGGCCGCCCCGCGGGTCCGCCGGACGCTCCGCCGGACGCTCCGCCGGCGAAAAATGACGACAGCTACGGCCGCCGGCCAAGGCAAACGGCTCGTCCGCTAGCAAGCTCCCGGCCACAACTCTGTGTTGTTCCCCGCCGTCTCCAGCTTTGCTGACGTTTTGTTTCTTGCTCGTGACTTGGATGGGCGGGATCGAGCGGGGCTTCTGGAGTCTGTGCAGTGCGCTTGCGTCGCTGTGGAGTGTGCACAGCTCCGCCTCCGTTGCCATGGCACACCTAAGTTCACCATACCCTCTGCTGTCGATCTATGCCAGCTGACAAGCGTCCCAATAGGGACTGCAAACGACATACGATCGGTCGCAGCCAGCTCATGGAGATTCCAGGCAGAACGCCGAGCACGGACCCGGCGAAGTGTCAAATTCATCGAAGCGAAGGATCATGAACAGCTGCGCCAAGCATGAATTGTGAATCAGTCTATGGATCTCTATGTTCTAATTGAGTTTCATTCGTCCTCTCACAGCCGGCTCAATGCATCCGCAGCCTTGACACCAGGCCCGTAAATCACCGTCTTGATCCCTTCCCTCCTCGCGACGCCCTGGAATGCCTTCTCCGCCTCCTCAAACGCATACCGATGCGTAACCAGCTCCGCGACACTGACTGCGCCCCTCCCCACCAGATCAATTGCAAGCGCATAATCCCCCGGCCCATACCGGAAACTCCCTTTAAAGTTAACCTCTTTATCGCACACCAGCCCAATCGGAAATTGCACCTGCGAATTCCCTAGCCCTGCCTGCACAAAAGTCCCGCCGCGCTTCAACGCCCCAACGCCCTCGTTGATACATGCCTGCACTCCCGTCGCTTCGATCACGACATCGAACCCCTCCTCGTCGACACCTCGCGTCCGTGCCACGATCCGCTCTGCCAGCCCCTCCTCCCCAGCCTTGATGGCCACCGTCTCCACGCCCCCTTTGACATACTCCCTCGCAAACCCCAGCCTTGCCTCATTAATATCCGCGACTGCCACAACCCCGGCCCCAAACACCCGCGCCACCGCACAGACAAGCAACTCGATCGGACCCGCCCCAAACACCAGCACACTCGCCCCAGGCGTCAGCCCCGCGAGGCGGCTGCAATGCACGGCCACACTCAGCGGCTCGACCAGCGCGCCCTCCTCAAACGACATCGCTGCAGGGACGCCGGGTTCGAGGGCGACGCGGTCGCCGGGCGAGAGCGTGCGGATGAGGGACCCGGTGGCGAGGACGGTACCAGAAGATTCGTGGCCGAGGATTAGGGGGGCGGTGACTTCGTAGGCGCCGACGCGGTTGTGCTGCCAGTAGTGCACCTGTTTGGTTTTCGGTGTTGATGAGCGGAGGGGATGGCCTCGATATG
>RKSS01000997.1:0-15559 GCA_009829855.1 Neofusicoccum kwambonambiense | reverse complement strand
GTGGGAGGGGGCGAGGGTGAGGGAGTGGAGGAGGGTGTTGGAGGGGATGGGGGTGGGGGTTTGGAAGGATGGGGAGGCGGAGAAGAGGAGGGAGAGGAAGAAGTTGAACGAGAGGGAGAGGATGAGGCGGAGGAAGCTTGCGAGGCGGATGCGAATGTGGTATGGGACGTGGGAGATACATTTGAGAAGGAAGATTATGAGAGAATTGAGGCGGAAGTGGGCGGAGAAGGCGAAAAAGTCATGGAAGAGGCTAAGGGAGAAGATCAAGAAGCGGAAGGCGATGACGAAGGTATGCCACGTCGGTCGAATGGGGTGATATGGGGGTGGATGGTGCTGACGTGTGCATGTGTAGGCTGGAAAGTCTACCCTTGGTTCTGCTAAGAGAGCGAGAGCAGAGACTCCTGAGCCATTCACATTGAAGCTCAGACCACTGGTGTAGAGCACCGACACGACACGCGTCGACATGGTTACAGAGCCGTATTGCACGAAGGCATGCACATGGGATTACGGAGGACTGCAATATCGCTGAGCCATGATGCAGACGGCAGGCTATTTGAGTTATGGAAGGAGACTCCTGGTCATCATGAATCGTTACGGAACAATGGACATTTCTGGACTTTGGGAGGGAATGGGTGTTTTTCCGGGAGTAGGGAATCATCCTTCAAAAAGCACAGTAGCTGGACTACGCGTATTGCAGCAATACGGCTTCCTCACTATTCAACAGATACATGGAGTACCAGCTCAGAAGCATTCCCATCGCTATTCAAATAAGCTCGCACAATCCCCGTCTTCACCGTGCTGACCGTAATCAGATGTCGTTGAAAATAGGTCTTGCCCCGAGATTTGCCAAACCAGCCTTCTCGCACGCCGCGGAGATAGGTGCGCGATAGTCTTCTCTAAAAACTTGCCAGTATAGGCGGGAAAAGACTCAAGCGAGGCTTGCGATCCGCTGTGTACAAATTCATCGGGCTACAACAAGCTCGCCCACACATTGAGAAACCGTTCTATTCTGTGACACGACCAGCCGGAATCAATCAATATCGTATACATGACATTTTACCGTTGATCCATACAATTGCCCTTCACATCCTCTGATTTCCACGCTTTTCATTTCGCCAACCCCCTCGTTTCCGCATTTTCGTCCCCACTACACAACCCACACCATTTCCATGTCGAAGGAGTCATAATCTCGTCCGCCCAACTACTGTTATTCATTCCTTCCTTTTCTATCCGTTCAAAAGGTATGCTATATATGGGATCTCGGGGAGGCTGTAGTGTGGGTACATATGTACACAGAGTAGTGGCAAGCGGAAGAGCCGGAATTTGTAAAGATCGCCGCAATGGTAGTTGCGTTCCGTGCACAGGTTTATTTGTTTATTTCTTACCAAGCTGCGGAGATGCTTGCTTAGGCGGCGTTGCTGTTGCGCGCTGTGACGACGGGTGGGATGACGGTGTATCGCACTTGCCGGAGCGGAGATGAGCTGGCTGGGCACTTCCCGCTCACAGTCGATGACGACAACAACTACCACAACGTCGCCGGGTTTCCAATCGCTGCAACCTCCCAACCATCCCGCACTTTCCAAGCAGAGCTATGCATCTGCCAGGTTCCTCACTGCGAATCTCCACTAGCTAGAGAGGCAGCAGCAGTGAGGGACCTACCCAGCGATACCCGACCACGGAAGCAGCCCAGAGCAAGTCGTGCTCGCTAGAGTTCCTAGGCACGCAATTTATCAAGCAGCATCTCGGAAACGCCGGAAATGTTCCCATATCCGTATCACAAGCGCTTCCTCGACCGGAAGCCCCCTTCCTGAGGTATGGAGCGTATGACGAACTGGCGCCTGGCTGGCTTCGGCGCAGAACCGCCGGGGGACAAGCAAAAGTTCTTGCCGCCGTACCCCCTTCAATCAATAACATACAAAACACACCCTACAGAAAACAGAGCTGCAACGCAAGAGAGCACTCAGTCGAGCTCCCCGTTCCCCGGCTCCACCCGGCTCCACTAAATCTCCCTTCTCCCCTTGATCGCGGTCCCTCTCCAGCCCCTGCGCTGACGTAGCTGCGGCGCTTGCGCCGCCGCTCCACGGAGCCGTACTGATCAGGTTGCCCACACCCAGAATCGAACCAAGGATCTTCGCATTACTGTTTCTCTTGCGAGATGCGATGCAGACAACTCATCTGAATCACGAAATCCACCATTTTCGAAGCATTTTCCATGGAAAATAGCACTGGTAGTATAGTTACTTTTCCCCATCACCTGACCTGTCAATTGCCCGCATGGCTTAGTGGTACAGCGTCGCACTCGTAAGAAAAACGATAATGCGAAGATCCCTGGTTCGATTCCGGGTGTGGGCAAACTGGTCAATACGGCTCCGCGGAGCTCGTTGTTATTTTGCGTTTTGTTTGGCTGGGAGTTGAGGTTGGTGGGAGGCGGTTAGAGGGTGGTTGTTGCGATGCTGGACTCAGGTGCGTTGACATACGGCGGGCTGATACATGGAACTCAAACAGCGGAGTAAAAAACTGCTCCTCGGCTTTTTGGGTGTATCTTCGCGGGTTGCGTTCTTCTTTTTCGTATTTTCCTCCGACTTCATAAACCTTTGATTTGGATAGATTGAAAAGCTCGTCTGTGGTTCGCTTTTCAACGAGTCAAATGACGGGAACACGGCATTGCTATGCTAAACGGATTCATAGAACACAACAACCACTAAAGTGTCAAGTTTATCCGCGACATTCTCTGGAAATTTTCTTCTGTATTTTGAAGTTATCCAAATGTTTACTAGCCGAGGAGAAGCGAGCGGATGTTGTACGATCAATGACCTTCTTTTAACTCTAAAAATTGCATTTGGAACAATTCTGTCGAGACACTAAGAACAAGTGCATGTGATGACCCTGTATAGAATTTCGATCATCCTGTAGTTGGCATTTCTTCGTTCATGTCTTCGCACAGTTAGAACACTGGAATCATACTATGGCGAACGGTTGCGAGTCTCGCTATGTGTGGCAAAGGAGAACGTTATGGTATGGGCGGTATCCTGCGCGGTGGAATCCCTGACTCTATAAACGGAGGCAGCAAGGCTAAGTTTCTGGGACGCATGCCGTTGGAATCCTCTCTGGTCGGATGTGGACCATTGAGACTCTTCCTGACCGGGCGTTATCAGTACGTTCGTGTCGGCCAACATGCTTGTTGCTGATGTGCAGCTCCAAGGGGACACACACACACGTGAGTGTCTATGGATGGGATGGGTATCACCGCAAAAACGCGGTGCTTTCGGATAGATTTGATATTGCGGCGTGAAGAAAGCATGGGGCAGCGTTGGTGAGAGGACTGATGTCCTGATCTACTCCCAGAGTAAGCACGAGTATCTGAATCCGCTCCTCCAACGCTTTGAGACAGGGCTGGTATGATAGTGACGCTTTGAGATGTGTTGGACTTGGGGCAAGCTATCAAACGGCACTGCCCGGTTAACAGGTAAATCCGGATTGTCGCTTAATGTGGCTGGTGATTCACACATGGACACATATGAAAGCCGATCTTCGCCTCACACTGAACTTCACGTCTTCTTCTTCATCATCTTCAGCTGATGGACCCATCCTTTGGCCTGCATTGGCACAGAGAGATCTCATCAACGCGGTAAGCGTATCCGAACAATGAAATGATCCTGTCGTATCTCACAGGCACTCACACTACTTCTCGGCGGCGGATTTACCGTACATTCCTACTTCACACAATGAGAAAGCCTTGCACAAGTTCGTCTTGCGGCTTGATGTGCACCAACTATGGTCCCGTTTCTCCTGCAGGGAGCCAAATTATCTGCAATGGTTCTTCCATACCTGCCTACAGATTATCTTCTGGTCTCAATCTAGGCCGCCGCCCCCTACAGGCTACAGCCCGACAATGGGTCGTGTCACTCTATCTGACATTCAGACTGGTGGTCCAGTCCAGCCGCATCACCTTAATGGATACAGCGGCCCGTGTCGCTCGTTCTTTGGTCGGCACCAACCAAAATAACGCTATCGACGTGGACAGGATCAAGCGTGGCCAGGATGTCAGGACCACGGTAATGCTTCGTAACATCCCGAACCGAATGACTACGGTAATTCTCTTTGCTACTACTTGTGTGGTATATGCTGACTGTGAGAAGTACGAGATTCTCTACTAAGGCGACCACATCAACCGTTGTTCTGAGCGTAGCAAGAACTCTCCTACAGACCAGTTTCCGGACTTGCACCTTGCAGAGATCCTCATTTTGTCAACAGTAGGGATCTGGTCATGATGGCTCTATACAACGTTGCAGCCAACCTGAGGACGCAACGGGCCTGGTGGCCTTGCGCCCAGATCTAGCTGAGGCGCTCACTTCCTATACGAGCACCTCGATCTCTAGTGTGTCGGGGGGAAGCTTCGCCCACAGCCACTGCAACTTTGCCCGACCCTTGGCAAGCCGCTTGGGACAGAACCCTAGCGTCCGCCATGTCCTTTGTACGTTTTAAGGCCTGCCGATTAGTCGAGTAACTTTCTTACCTACTCTACAGCTCTGCTACACCGTCGACTACTGCGTCAATTGCTTCACTGCCGGCAAGCTCAGCGAGAACGAAGAGTTTAAGCTATTCGCTGCTTCCCACCCGACCATTTGGGAATTTGTCCCCTGATTGGCATTGGTAATATCCTTCTTACCTTGTGGCTTCTGCTTTACCCCGCTGGAGAGGGAATCCTTCTTCCAGAAGATGAAGAGCACTTCCGGCTCCGCTTGTCGCCATAAGTGTCGGAATACGACTTTCCACAGCGCCATGGATATTTCGACTCCGATCAAAGTCAGAGATTTAAAAGAGAAGCGCAGGGAAACGATGAGGTTTAAATTTGAATAAATCGCAATGCAATGATCGTACTATTTGAACAAGACATCCGGTGGCTTGTACCAGCTTAATTTCCGTCCCATTGCTCTCACTCCACATAGATCCCGTCTAACTAACGCTCATGTTTACTTCCTCACCTCTGCTGATCATTGTGTCAGTCAAGAATCTTTTTATTTCTTATCTATGCTTTACATCCCGTTATTGTGAGGTCTGGGTCCTCCGTCTTGCATATACTCATGGAACCCAGCGTCGAACACCGAACTCGGTCATAGAGGGCAGCAGGAACTTTAGGCTGCTATCATGCTGTAGTGTTTGGAGTGAACTATTCTATCAGATCTTTTTGAGCCAATGTTGCGTTATTGCCCAAACCACTTCTTCACTGAGCATGAACGGCAGCCACCTCCACCCAAGCCGGTCCAGACTGCGCGGTTCAGAATAGTCGAATATCAGCATTCTCTTGGGGCTGGCCGATATGGACCTTCCTCCGCTCAACTGCGTAGAAGCTCCCCATGGGGTACCATACGGAGCGAAGGGACCTGGAAGGTCGGCAAATCTGATGCAACTCTGGTCTTCCCAACTTAGAGACGTGACCATCGTGTCCCTTGTAGCTTTTCTCGCTGAGAGGCTGCGCAGAATCTCGTTGTGTACCAAGGTGAGATATTGAGGATGGCATCGCTTCAGCATGCTGTGAGACCTAGCTTGGACGCTCGTAGACGAGTGGTAGCTTGTGTAGCCCGCATGGTTAGTCCGCAGCGTCCATAGTCAGACTTCGCGCATAGTGTCCCCCCGGGATTCTAGCTGAGATGTCCTGATATCTCGCCGCTATGGGCGCGTTGGGCAAATAAAGGAAATAGAAAGCAGAAGCTCACGCATCGTGCCGCTTTGCGCTTTTGGCACACTCCACTACAGATTTGCGACCCGCGCTCTCAACGGAGGGTCACTGCCAGCCAAATCGAGGGCATGGCGCTTCTTACTCATCAAGCTTTGTCATCTTCTTAAGCGAGGAGGAGTAGTAACAGCTACTTCAGCGTGCCGGGCTTACCAAAAGGGAAATTCACTTGATTCCATCATTCACAACGGCTCACATGTGCCACCTCCTGGCTCGTGCAGCATCTGCCGACCAGCAGCCGCTCCGTCTCAGCCACATATATAAACCCCTCTTCCCCCCAGCACCAACTCCTCTTTTCTTCTTCAGCTCTCTTGCCATTTGGCTAAGATCAAGATGCAGTGGTCGTATGTTTAGTTTAATCTCTAGACGCGTGCTACGTGCACATCACTGATTAACCCAGTTTTTGGAATCTGGTCTCCGGTTGCTAAGCTTGCTTGGTATTCCAGAGTACCACGGTGTCGTTCCTATTGCACTATCTGGTCCTGACGCGAACCTCATTTGGTGGTCACAACACTCTTTTTCGTTGAGCTGCTCAGCGTGCCTGAGCACTTGAGGAAGAAAGATCTTTGTTAGCAGTGACATCAGTGATACTAATACCTCTCCTTGAAGTCCTTCACTGGTGAGTCTCTCGTGTGAAATCGCGATGTGTGGGAGCCTGGGCTTCGACTTACGGGCGCTTTTTGATTTGATGAGCTGCTCTCACGAACCACTGTTCAGCGCGGCAGCCGCGTCGCGATGCACCGATCAAGATGTTTTGACTACGACACACGCGCTTTCTTCGCAGCGCTAAGCGGATTACAGTTCCCAGCGGGCCACGATTCAGCTGCTGGAAGTTCGCGGCGGAGTCGAAGCTGTCTGGCTGAACGCCAGCGAGCCCCGCTCACGATACCTCCCATCATGTCAGATTTCCCATTAACGTATACTTTTTCCGGGGGTCCTGGAGACCACAGTCACCGGGGCAATGACGACGTTGTCTGAGTCCAGAGCACGACTGTCCACCAGCCGTTGGCCACACCACGCGGCCTGTAAATTCATATGGGGCATCTTGTTGCACACTTCGATCTGCACTGTGACCAGCCACCATATCCGCGCTTATCCCAGCTTCTTCGAAAATGACCAGAAAGATCCTCCTCGTCCAGCACTACCATAGCCATCCTCTGCATCGGCACTTCCCTCGCCACGTGTAGCCATGCAACTTCTACGCCGAATATTCAACCTATCCAACGCCACGGTCGAAAGAGTTAAGACCCTATCATCGTCATGGGATCGACAGTGGAATAGCCTCGTTTCAGTACCGGAACGGGCCGAGCGTGGGGTAATGGCAGAAAGCCGTAGCAAAAAGGCAACGGACGGATTCAATTTAGTAACGTTCTAAGATGGGCATGACTGTCAAGGGTTGTCCTGCATTGGCAAGCCCTCGGCTTACTCCTATGCAAGGTGTATGTCGTTAATGGGGTTTGAAATAGAACGAGGTCTCGAACGTGGTGAGATCCAGGTTTTCGTACTTCGTACTCGGAGCCGCCACGCCAAGTTCTCCGCAATGACGCACCCGCACCCAAACAACCTTCGATCCACTCGTGTCACTACATCTCAAACCGCCTTCACGATGTTCATGATCATGCCTAAGGCCCGCGCGGGGGATGCGCAGGCCCACGGGGCTGCCGAGCCTCGCGCGCGGGTCAAGGTCGCGTGCGACCGGTGCAGGATGAAGAAAATCAAGGTACGTCACACCACCGACTCAGCGTCTTTCCAGGCCTAACCACCGTAGTGCGACGGATCGCTGCCCTGCCTGCGGTGTATGCAGGACAGCGTCATATGTCTTGCCTCCAAGAAGCCAGCGACCGATGCTGCCGCCGCCACCCGCGAATACATCAACTCCCTCGAGACCCAGCAAGCCCGCCTCGTCCGCGCCCTCAGCCGACTGCAAGCACGATGCGAGCAGCCGTTGAATGATCGAGAGATGGAAGACATACGGGACGCTTTGAAGGCATATGGATACAGTTCCTCAGATATTCAGGGCGCTGAAGACCACGTCTCGTCGTTGGATCGGCAGACGAGAGCATCTCTCGCGCAATGCTCAGGGCCGCAGCCAGGGTCACATCTAGAGCCGCAGCGGAAGCGCAAGAGAGTGCGCGAGCAAGCTCACACCACGGATGGCCTGAGTGTGGACAACGGAGCTCCGAATGGCAGCAGTTCTGAGCCATTGCGGCTGCCAGAAATACATCACGCGACGACGCCAGCACATGGCCCTTCGGGACCTGCCGCGGACCTATTTGACGAGACTGCAGCTCAATATCAGCATCAGGATACAATCCTAACGTTTTCTCCAAACAGCCGACAGACACTAGAACAGCAGAACCCGGATATCGCCCCGGCGTTACTGCAATCGTTTGACAACCCACACATGGAAATTGGATTCTCCATGGCACAGTGGCCGCAGACAACTGGTATCCAACCGCCATCGGACAACATCTTTGAAGGAACGCTGCTCGATTCATGGGAAGAGCTGATGGATTGGCCGTCCACTCCGTCAGCATCACTCAAGTCGGACACGAAGCTGTTCTACGACCCTTCTATCGGACAGTGAAATCCATCAACATTGACTATGTCATTCATACTGCCGGTACTGCGGCGGCTTCATTTCGCTCTCGAAGGACTGGTCCATGCTCAATTCATCTGCCATGTCCCCTACTACACTATCCTGCTTCGGAGGCTCCCTGATGACTTGGAGCGGAACCTCGACATCCAGAACCCGATGTCGAATGCCCCGCATCCGAACGCGCAAGACCAATGCGTATCTTCTGGAGGCAAACTCGGTGGCAAACGTGGGCAATAGACACTTCGACGCACTGACGGGTATGGAAAGCGTCGTCACCCAGGGCAAGTTGCGCTCTTCCAAACGAACACCGCCATTCGACGCTAGATGGTTCTGCCTCCATGCCAAAGGGCTCAAGATACGAGTTTCGCTGTCTAGGTCGTCTATGCGAACAGCCCCGCAGGGAAACTGTGAGGCTTCACACAGTGTTTGCATCTTGGCTGTTTTCCGCGTCGAGTAGAAGGTCGTTGATCGGATGGTGGTGCTGACTTCGCAACTCCACTCGTATGGCCAGCCTGACTGTCTTGCTGCAGCACCCGGGAGATAGTGCAATCGGGCTATTGCTACCGTTGTGGCTCTCGGTGATTCGGTGTTGACAACTAACGCTGCCGGTTCTGTCGCAGAGAGATACAGTGCTCCTATCCCGCCTTTCAACGTTCGAGTCCTCAGACACGACTTGGCACAGAGCTGGAAGTCTCCTGGATAATCAGCAACATCCAATGGCGGTGACGCTTCTCGGCAGGGCTGGATTTCGATTTCTTTCTCGCCATGGTATCTGCAGATTCTGAGGGCCGAGTCCGAAGGTACCGCAGTGAGACTGGCCTCCAACGTGTACATTATGAGAGGCTGCATGTACTTTTTACCGGCAGTCCAATCGATGTGGCGGAAACCCAGTTTCGCTGACGGCGGGAGGCGGAGGTAGTTTGGGTCGACATCGTCGCAAGGAGAAATCAAATTGTGCGGGACGGTGAAGGAGAAGGGATGCCGCTGGACCACCCAGGCAGTATCTCCACCGGTCTCGACCATCGCTTCATCCACTTCTGTAGCCAGAGACTCCTTCAAGAACTGCCAAAGTTAGCACGCGTCCCGTGAGGTCTTTGGCCATCTCGCTCACAATATGCTCAATCTTCTCCACCGGCTTCTGGCCGTGGCCCACTCCCACGTCAGCTGCACCAACCCACACTCTTGCGGCACCGCAAAATGACATAGTCAAGCTCACAATCAAATCCGCTGGCGCTGTCACCTCGACCACGCCTTCGATGACATCTCCGTCCGCTCTGACGACTCTCATGTGCCTGCCGCAACCGTCTTCGGGGTAGACATTGATGCGCATCGAGGGTTTTCGACTGCGAGTGACCAGGCGGTTCGTCGCACAGAGAAAGCTGGCAGGCATTGCTGCTACTTTTTGCCGTGCGTCTTGTCTCCGGGGGTTGGTGTTCAGGGCGATGGCCAGAGGCTCTGCGAGATGAAATACTGGGCGTACCTAACTGGGTATGGCAGCTGCTCCCGAGGCGGCCGAACACCCTGGTCCGGCGTGGATCACAACGGCTGGCTCGGGAGCGCTACAGATGCGGGGGGCCACAAAATCTCGCCGTCGCTAAGTCCATCACGCCTTCCATTGACCATGACTTGGCAAGACCTCGCAACCGCGAAACGCAAATCTCTGCTGGACGCCTTCCCCGTTCAATGGCGCCTGCTGCCATCCCAGACGCCGCCCAGCTCCCGCCTCGCTGACGTCACCGGCTTTATTCGACAACACCTCGACCCGGCCGAGCTTAACATCACCGACGCTTCCGCAGACACCATCATTGAAAGGCTCAGGTCCGGTGATTTGTCCGCTACAGAGGTGACACGTGCCTTCTGTCATCGTGCAGCACTCGCGCACCAGTTGGTTCGTCGACCCGTCTTCAAGTCTCTCGCAACCATCTACTGACATCACGCGTTACAGACAAATTGCCTGTCCGAAGTCTTCTTCAATAGCGCCTTTCAAGAGGCGGCGGAGCTGGACCACCACTTCCAGACGACCGGGCAAACAGTCGGTCCCCTGCACGGTCTGCCTGTCAGCCTCAAAGACCGCTTCAACATCGCCGGCATTGCCAGCGCCTGCGGCTACGTCAGCTGGCTTGACCACATCGCTACCGCGCAAGATGAAGGCACCCTTGTCCGCAAGCTTCGCGCTGCTGGTGCAGTGTTCTTCGTCAAGACAAACGTGCCCATGAGCCTGCTAATGGGCGAGACAAGCAACAACATCATCGGCTCGACCTGCAACCCTTACAACAGGCGACTGTCTGCCGGTGGCGCGTCCGGCGGCGAAGGCGCCTTGCTCGCTCTCAGGGGCAGTCCACTCGGCTGGGGATCTGACATCGCGGGCAGCGTCCGCATTCCCTGCGCCTTCAACAACCTCTACGGCCTGCGTCCTTCCTGCGGCCGACTCCCAGCCAGCGGCATGGCAACGAGCCTCCCCGGCCTGCCCGTAGCGCAGAGCGTCATCGGCCCCATGGCAACCTCGCTCAACGTCCTAACCTCCGCCACCAAGTGGATCATCAACGAGCACTGCTGGCGCGACGAATTCGAAGCCCTTGACCTCCCCTGGAACGAGCCCGCCTACCAGGCCACCCGCGCGCGCAAGTGCCGCCCCGGCGCCCGCGACGGCAAGCTCGTCTTCGCCCTCATGCTCTCCGACGGCGACGTGCGGCCGCACCCGCCCGTGCTCCGCGCCCTCCGCATGGTCGCCGCCGCGCTGCGCCAGCGCGGCTACGAGGTCTCCGCCCTTCCCCTCCCCAACGCAACCTCCGCTAACGTAGGCCACCGCAGGTCACCGACTGGAACCCGCCACCGCACGGCGCGGCCGCGACGACGCTCTTCCAGCTCTTCGGCTCCACAGCCGGCGCGACGGTGCGCGCCGCGCTGGACGCGAGCGGCGAGCCGCCGGTGCACCAGCTGCGCGGCTGGTACGGCAGCCACCCGTCGTCGACGTCGTCGGACGCGGCGGACTTCTGGGCGCTGTGCGCGGCGCGCGACCGGCTGCGCCAGGCGTACCACGAGCACTGGGAGGCGTCGAAGGTCGGCGGGCGCGCCGTCGACGGCGTCGTGCTGCCGGTGGCGCCGAGCGCGGCGGTCGAGGAGGGCTTTTTCCACCACTTTTCGTACACGGCGGTCGCGAGCTGTCTGGACTACGCGGCGGGGTGCGTGCCGGTGACGTTTGCGGACGCGGCGGTGGATGCGGCGGAGGTGGGGTATGGGCCGTTGAATCAGGAGGATCGGAGGCATTGGCGGACGTGTGAGTGGCCCCTTCTTTCCTTCTCGTTCGGGGTTGGGTGGGGATGGGGATGGGGCTGACGGGTGGGCAGATCAGAAGGAGTTGTTCGATGGCGCGCCGGTTGGCGTGCAGGTTATGGGGAGGAGGTTGCAGGAGGAGAAGGTTTTGGCGATGATGGAGGCGGTGGCGGAGGCGTTGAGGGAGTTTGAACCAGATGGGGGTTCTGTTGCGGTGGGAGGGTTCTGAAATTAATGCGCAAGACGTCGAAGGGTATTGATTGGTGGTGTGTTTTTTTTTTCATTCGAGGTCTACTCTGATTTCTGTCCCCTTATTGCGTCCATCTCGTCTCCCTCCTCACGTAAACCCCTGCTCATCTGCACCTGTCATCCCGGATAGAATAGAATGTATGACCACCGGTTGTCAACCTGCCGTCCTGGCTGCCGTCCTGGCTGCCGTCCTGGTAAACCATGCCGCAAACCTCCTTCCCCTGACAGTGTCTCACACCGTTCTTCATGAACGGCTTCTTGTAGATCCATCACTGATCCTAAACAAGGGGAACAATGTATATCAACCTAGCGTATACGGCAGGGCCTATAACGAACATATGAGGACGCCGCACCCGCTCGAACGTCTCCAAAGCTGCGACAACAAAGCTCAGTCACTCTCATCCACGGCCAACACGCCGCGACGAGTCACTCACCAACACTCCCCGCCGCCCGCCTCCTTCTCCGCCCAGCATCCTGCGCCATCCACCATCATGGCAACCCCGAGCGAGCCGAGCGCGGGCATCAATCCCACGCCGTCTCCACCCAGCCGCGCGCCGCGAGCGTCGCGCGAGTCACCGCCGACCCGGCCACGAGCGTCCTCGCCGACGCGCGCAGGCCGTTGGTTTCCTCAACGCCGCGTTCGAGCGCCGCGACTTCCGGCGTCTTCGCCGCGAGCTGCTGGGCCTGCGGCTGGCCGGCGTCTTCTGCTCGCCCTTGGTCTCGACGGCGCGCTGAGCGGAGTCGTGCACGGCCAGGGGCGGCGGTGGGTGCGGCGGTGTCGGCTGGCTGGTTGGTGGTTCTGCTGGTGGAAAGAGGGGGGCTCTGGAGATGGCTGGGTAGCTGGAGATGTCGTGGATCGCGGGGGTACTAAGGGCGGATGGGAAGTAGCGCTGCTGCGAGAGAGAACGAGAAAGGAGAGCACGTGGGGGTGTAGTGGGTGGTGTGGGAGACGGCAAGAAAGAGGGAGTAGTTGGAAGGGAATTCCAATACTTCCAAGTAGTGGCGCTGCAGCACCGCGAAATATACTGAACGAGGGCATGCTGGTGTAGGAGAGAAGCTTTGGCGGAGTCAAGGGAAAAGAAGATGGGAATAATGTATATTTACCAAGACTAATGTGAAACACGCTTTTCTTTTGGGATACGGGCCCATTGACTGGCTGGCTTTCCACCGGGCTTATATAGACATTCGCATGGCAGGGCTGATGTTTGACGCTGGGCAGATGATTGATGAAAAACTGCGCGTGATGCTGTTCCAAGTGTATGTGTGATTTCACACCCGCGAGCTCCCATAAATCGATGTGTCAAGCTATGCTAGAGGTAGAATGGATGCCTTATAATTACATCGCATCTGTTTGAGCATCTTTTTCTGCACGAGATCGTTCAGCGGAGTTGGTGGGGCAGCCGGACATTAAGAAAAACACAATACTTTGCGAGAGCCAGACCTCAGGCACAACCGAGTCTCTCAGAAGTAGCTCGAGTCGGTAGATGTGTCCTGCACAGGCGATTCAGCAACCCAAGATCTCGTCGGCCATCCATATCCCTCTGGGCTCGGGCCGGACCAAAAGGCAAGCCGCGGGCTCCGAGATCACACTTCGGAGAAGCCAGCGGCAGCGGCCGAATAAGCCCGCACCGCAGAGCAGGCGCTACTGCACGCCCTGACATGTGGCCGAAACGGTTGCTCAGGAGCCTCAGAATAAACTCATTAGCGCTTACTCCCGACGCGCGCTCTCAAAGCCTCCACCACGTCGTGCAGGCAGCAATGCTACGTCCAGCATGCAGCGCTCTCGCGCGCCAGCCAGCAAAGCGCCCAGCGACTGCATCGACCGCATAAATCACACACGCGCCGACGCCCTGCCCTCCCACGCAATCTCCCCAGCCTCATGCACCTGCACCGCCACGCTCCTCCGCAGCATGGCCCTCTGGCGGTGCCGACATCCAGACCCCCTGCCGGCCCGAGCAGCGCCACGCCGCGCCACTCCATGACGTCGCCGTCGCCTGCCCTGCGCGCGACTGCTCAGGACGCAGCGGCGCTCCATTGGCTCGCAGCCGGCCGCGCGCGCAAGGCGCCGCACTGCCGTTGCCAAGGCAGATCCGGATGGCTCGGCGTCATCGCCCTGGGTGGTTCGTCGGCGCGAAACTTATTTAAAGGCGCGCCTGGCTGGCGGCCCACGGCTTGTGCTGTCTCCTGTGCTGCTTACACACTGCGCAACCTGCCTGCACTCACACCATCCTCGCCGCGAGACGAAACACTGCGAAACACGACGCGTCGAATAAGCTTTCTGCGCAAACAACCAACAACGCCACAATGTCGAACCGCCCGCCTTCTTCGACGGTGAGTTGCACTTCTCCTGGCTGTCTGGAGCGCGACGATGGCGACGCCGCGATGTCCGGATGCTGCGCGACAGGCTTCACCGCGAGCGATCCCATACGCTCCAGCGCCTCCCCGAGTCTCCCCAGCGCCGCCGCACTCAAGCACCGCGACCAGCAGCATCCTTCTCGCACACAGGCGCCAGAGCTATCGCCAAATTCAGAAATGCTGACGAAACCCGCAGTCTGATGTCCTCCTCTACTTCCTCGCGCTTTTCGTGCCGCCGGTCCCCGTCTTCATCAAGCGCGGCTGCGGCGCCGATTTCCTGATCAACATCTGTCTGAGCATTCTGGGATGGATTCCGGGTGTGATTCGTAAGTGCCGTCCAGCTCCGTGTGGCGCGCTCTTGGTATTATTGATGCTAACGCCGGTGCACCTTGCAGACGCATTCTGGATTGTCAGCAAGACTGAGAGGCCTGCTATGTAAACAATTGGCGGTCATCTGGAGAGCGGTGCCGGAGGGGGAGGTAATTCACGACGGGGAGACGGTGCGATCGAGTGAGGGATTTTTTGTTTGAATATGGATACCCGCTGCTGATTTTATACCTTTAAACGTTCTTTCCTCTCCGCAATCCACGTCGCTGGTGTTCAGCCGATATACAGTGCGATCATTACTGTGCGCGTACCTTCCATGCACAATTGATCGCGCGTTCCCGTGACCCTGACGTCAGGATCCACCTCTCTACCGTTGCTAACATGCTGACAAATGCGCATTTCAACACCACGGCCTCTCCGTCCTCCATGACAGCCCCTGACACCTCTATACAGGTACCGAACTGCCAAGGAACCAAGCATGACTACCTACGCACGAGTAGCAGCCGTCACCGGCGCAAACAAGGGCATTGGCCTCGCCATTGGTTCGAGCTACCCCGCAGCCACAGCACCTCATCCACCCTACGCCATTCCTCATCACCGCAACACCGCCCTTCCCCAATCACACCCATCTCCCCCCTGATCTCCTCCAGCATCACCGCAGCTTCAGAAATCCTAACGTCCCCCAGTCCGCAACCTCGCCCTCCAATACCCCGGCTCCGCCCTCAACACCGGCCCCCTCCTCATCTACCTCACCGCCCGCGACACCTCCCGCGGCCAAGCCGCCCTGGACGCCCTCCACCAAGACGCCCAGCTCCTCAAGGCCAAAGTCCTCTCCGCCCAGGGCGGCCCCGTCAGCCTCACCTTCCACCAGCTCGACATCAGCTCCCCAACCAGCATCGACGCCTTCGCCGCCACCCTCGCCCACACCCACGGCCAAATCGACATCGTCATCAACAACGCCGGCATCGCGCTCGACGGCTTCAGTCCGCCCTCCCCTCCCCCCTCCCTCCCGCCCAACT
>RKSS01000129.1:0-10076 GCA_009829855.1 Neofusicoccum kwambonambiense | reverse complement strand
GAGGAAGGGGGAGGGGAGGGATGAGGAGAGGGGGTTGGTGGAGGGGATGGAGCGGGGGGAGGAGAGTGACTGCGAGGACGTTGGGGTGGAGGAGGAGGGGGCGGTCAGGTTGGGGGCGGTGAGGGCGTAGGTCGTTTGCGGAGCTATTGGTGTTGAAGACATTTGGTTGCATGGAAAAATTGGTGTTTTTGGTCTGAAGTAAATTGAGAGAGGGTGGCTTACTGCATCAAATGGCGTTCCCGATGATAGAGGTCAGGTTTCAGGTGTAAACGCAAAAATGTAGAATGAGAATTTGTGTGAGAACAAGAGCCGACTTAATGTTGCCGAAATAATTGAGCTGTGCAAATTGCCTCACGTTCAAGGATGTCGAGCTGGTGTATATAGATGGGTGTGCTAGCACTGGGTTCAATTATGCACTTAAGCAATCGTAAGTAGTCTTCTTGTGTGGAAGGGACTTGAGGTGGACGGCAAATCAGCAGCTACCGCGGCTACCTTCGTACTCCCGCCTCCCTTGCTTGTCATTTGCATGGTAAAATATCAATTCAAAGCACGCAGGTACGGACCCATTCTTCACTAATTTGCAGCACAGGTAGCTTCTTTTTTCTCCCTTCAAAAAAATACTATTCAATATCTACGGAAAAGCTCCGCAAAGCGTAGAGAAGGGTGGTGGCACAGGCCGCATCATCCAACTTCTTTGGGCTCATCATGCATCCAGACCTCAGACACTCAAAGCATCTTTCGGAATGTATTCAAGTAATCTATGTTTGCTACCAAGTTCTCACCTGCAGAGTTGATACGGTAGACTCGCTTCGTGTTCAGGTCGGCCGACGCTGACTTTTGTATCGTACGAGGCACAGTTCGCTCGTCAGCTTCCTTCGTCGCATCGTTTACCTCATTTGAGGTACACCCCTCCACAACACTGGCTAGTAGAATTACAAACTAAACGCTTGAAATCCGATCTATCTCCGTCACCACTATTCACTGCGTCGATGCCGCTACTACCCGGCGCCTCAAGCCGTCGCGGCCGGCGCGCCAAGACCATTCCAAAGACGTCAGTGACGCGATCCAACGCGAGCAGAGATACCCAAGCATTTGCGAGTAGATCAAACGCACTATGAGCAAAATACGGACTGCAGGGCAAGTACGCAAGGCAGGGGCAGATCGACGAAGACTACATGGGTTGAAGTACGAGTACGCATATGAATGAGGCAAGTGTACTAACCCTAAACAGGCAGTTTTGTTGAATTCACTAACGCATCCAGGGAACGGACATGGAGGTGGGGATGGGCCGCATGAGCATCCACCTCGGCGGATTTATTGCGTGCAGGTCAGCGCTTACGGAGCACCACAATGCAAAAAGAACTGCAAGATGTACTTAAAGCCCGCTGCCTGTGCCGCCGGGTCTTCCGTTCAGCAGCGCTCAATTGCTTCACGACTTACTGGAACCACGAAGAAAGCCCTCCTGAGCAAGCAATTCACGTCACGATCATGACCTCCAAGACACCGCTCGAAGTGGGCGTCCTGCTCGTCGACGACGCAGTCCAATACACCGACATCGCGCCCGTCGACGTCCTCGCAATGCTCACGCCCGAGTTCGTCGGCATGCTAGGCCCCGCGCTCGCGCCGCTGCAAAGCCAGGGCGTCCCCATGAACATCTCGTACATCCACGAGCGCGGCACGGGGCACGTCACCCTCTCGGCCGCCAACGCCAAGCTCGCCATCACCGTATGCCCACCCACCCGCTCCACCACCCACCCCAGCTAACCGCACCCCGCGCAGCACTCCCTCACCACCGCGCCGGCCCCCGACATCCTCGTCATCCCGGGCCCAGCCCCGGTCCCGGTGCCGCGGCCCGCCATCTCAGCGTACATCCGCGAAGCGGTCGGGCGGGGCGCGACGGTGCTCAGCATCTGCACGGGGGCGCTGGCGACGGCGGGGTCGGGGGTGCTGGACGGGCGGACGGCGACGGCGCCGCTGGTGCTGGGGGTGCTGGGGCAGCTGCGCGACGCGCACCCGCTGGTGCGGTGGCGGGGCGGGCGGCGGTGGGAGAGGAGCGTCGGGACGGGCGGCGCGGGCGACGTCTGGACCAGCGGCGCCGTGTTCAACGGCGTCGACCTCGTGTGCGCCTTCATGCGCGCCCGCTTCCCCGACAGCAGGCAGCTCGTCGACTTGATGGTCGAGATGGCTGGGGTTGCGGGCAGGCCGGCGGAGTACGGCCCGGAGGAGTCGGCGCTGGAGACGGCGTATGCGAGCGCAGGCTGAAACGGATGCGAGATTCGTTCGTTTACTTGCCGGTGCGTGGAGCCCTGGACGCGCAGATGCGAGGATGTGCGAGATTGCGGGGGAGGTTTGGTGGACGCCGTGGTTGTTTGGCGCAGCAGGAATGCGATGCAAATATTCTTGTTGTAGATGTGCACTGTCTGACATGTGAAAGGAGTCCCTGCGCGCGGCTCTGACGTTATCGGGCGGCGGGCTGGACGGTGGTCGGCGACACTCGCGTTGTTCCCCGGGCGGGAAAATGCGGAGAGATGGAGAACGATCGGAGAAGCGGCAGATGTTGAGGCGGAGATGCAGGAGGCGCAGGCAGCCGGCAGCGAGGGCCGCGGCAGAGGCAAATGCAGAGGCAGGCGCGCGATGGCATTCGCTGGCCGGCTGCGGGTCAGCGGTGCAGACGCGATCTCGGCGCGGCCTCTCGCCAATCAGCTCGTGCGCGCTCCTTCCCCTTGCGGCTCACTGGCTCTGCGGCCCAGTGACGCTAGGGAACCGCGCACGGGCCCGGCTTCCGACTTTCTCCATCCTCTTCCTTTTGCCGGCGTCCATCGTTCCTTTATCGCACACGCGCCGCGCTCCTCCCCCACGCGCTCCTCTCTCAACCCTCCGGCTTTCTGCTGCGCTTTGCCGCACCACGCTCCCTCGCAGTCCTTCCACGCGACCAGCATCTGAGATACCCGGACCGCCGACGTCGACGCCCACCCGCCTCCGCGCCGCCGCGTCCACTTTCGCTGACTCCCGCTGACTGGATTTTTATCGTCGCCACGCCGCATCGCCGGACCTCCGTTGACACCTCCGGCACCCACTCTCCATCGCCCGTCAACGCGCCCGCATCCGCCGCCATGAAGATCTTTTCGACAACCCACGACTTCAACTACTCCTGGGAGGAGGTCTCGATCAACAACTGGCGGAAATACTGTCCCTGGAACGAGAAGACGCCGCATGTCATCGCCGTCGACACCCTCGACCGTCACGTCGACCCTGAGACCGGCATTGTGAGCATTCGCCCCTCCCTCGCAACCTCGCAATAAGCTGCGTCATTATTTTTAGATTATGCGTGCTGATCTCCCAATTCCAGCTCCGCACCGAGCGCCTCATCACCTGCAAGCAATCCGCGCCGAAGTGGCTATCGTCCTTCCTCGGCGGCCAGGAGGTGTCGCATGTCTACGAGACGTCGTACGTCGACCCGAAGAGCAAGAAGGTCACGATGACCAGCGTCAACATGACCTGGTCGGACTTGCTCGAGGTGCGCGAGACCGTGGTCTACAAGCCCTCCGCCACCAACCCGAACACGAACACGACCTTCGAGCAGAACGCCCAAATCGTCGCCCTCTGCGGAGGCTGGCAGAAGGTCCGGAACGGCATCGAGCAGTTCACCGTCGAACGCTTCCAGCAGAACGCCGCAAGGGGTCGCGAGGGCTTCGAGATGGTCCTGGAGATGAGCAGGAGGGCTTTCGCGCAGGAGAGGGAGCTCCGGAAGATGCAGCTCGCCAAGATTTGAGCAGCGCGGAATTCGCACCCGACGCGTACTGCGGTACAGACGCAAGGATTGCGAGTGTTGTTTTGCCGCTTGCATCATCCTGCTCCACCTCCTAGCCCGGACCGACTCACCGACACCGCCCCGTAAACAACCCCTCCGATCGACAACAAAGGCACCAACCGGCCTGCCTCAGTATTATTCTTCAGCCTGTATTTTGGTGCGTTCCAGCATGGCGTTTTTGATTTTTGGAGGTGGCATCGCGAAAGAAAAAGTTTTGCATTTTCAATCGTTTTCATTTCCGTCCGAGATACATAGAGCATAGGATGGAGTTAGACACCATGGGCGGGTATGTGTGTAAGTTTCGGTTTCTTTTCCTCTCACGACTTGGTTACGCGTAGACGGCTCTCTCTGCTTTATCCCTGCACTCTTTTCTCAGTTCAGTCAGACATTTATCTGCATAGACAAAGACAGACGCGCATATACACACACCTCTCCGCCCTCTTACACATCTCCGCTCTTCACTTCTAGTGGGTTGAGTTTGGGTTGTTCTGTGGGTGTTCGAGATAGACAGCTGCCGTAATGTTGAATAGAGAAGATCGATCATTGAACAACGAAGAACTCGTCGAAGCGTTGCCGTGCCGAAGCTGCTTGCGGAAGCATGTGATGCCGATGCCGAACTATCGAGGAGAGATGAAAGCCCAAGAGCAGCCCGAAGGATTTGGCGCATGAAGACACGGAAAGCTTAAATATTCCAACTGTTGTTTCATGCTCGATCAAGAAAGTAATCTCCGCCATACTTCAAATAAACACCAAGAAGCATAAAGAAAAGAAAATTCAATAATCACCTCCGACCCCTACCCCCCAAAGCGTCCACATATTCCTTCCACCCGAGAGCTATTTGCTTCCATGCCGATTAAGGATAGTCGAGAAGCCAAAAAGCCTAAACCCGCTCCACCCCCCTAAATGTCGATCCTCCGATCCCCTCGCTCCACGTCGTCATCACCAACAACCCATGGTAAGACACCTTTGGACCCCCCACGCTTCCCCCACCCTTGTCGCTGCGTTCCACCTCGCCGCCCCTGAACCCCCACTCCCGCTCCCCACTCCCACTCCCCCACCTACCTCACTTCCGCCCCGACGACGACGACGACAACGGCGAGGCCGCGGCCGCCGACCCCTCCGGCCCCCGCCCCAGCATCTCCCTCACGCCCTTCGCGCCCCAGCCCCGCAGCAGGACCTCCTGGCCAGGCGGCGGGCCCGACCACGTGGTCAGCGCGGCGCCGCCGTTGCCGGCCAGGAGCTGCTCTGCGTCAGCCGTGACGGAGCCGTTGGTCGCGACGATGTGGCGGTGGTAGAGCAGCTGCTCTGCGCCGCCGTCGCCGGTGCCCGAGAAGGACAGGTCCTGCTCGGTGGAGCCGGCGCTGAAGCTCTGGGGCGAGGGCGAGGCGACGGAGAGGTAGGTGGCGGAGCCGTTTTGGCGGTCGGCCAGGGCGGTGCCGGTGGCGGTGGTGTTGTAGCCGGCGAGGCCGAGGGGGAAGGCTGAGGGCCCAGTGGTGGAGACGTGCTTGCCGCGGTCGAGGGAGGCGGCGATGGAGAAGTTGGAGCCGGAGGTGGCGTAGGCGGTGTAGGCCCAGAGGGGGTAGGCGTAGGTGCGCTCGAAGAGGGGTGAGGCGGCGGACGTGTAGTTGCTGGCGGACAGCCCGGCTTGGTCGAGCCCGGTGGTCGTCTGGGTGTTGACCTGCACGTTGCCCGCGTCGGAGAAGTTGCCGGTGTTGGAGAAGGTCAGCGTCTGCGTCCAGGACGCGGCTTGCTGGCCGCCGCCGCCCGTCACGACGGTGCCGCTAACGCTGAAGCGACGCGACACCGTGACGGCGTAGTCGAGGGTGGAGTTGGTTCCGTTTGGACTGATGCCGCCGGCCAGCGAGCTGACGGCGATGCTTGGCTCCGGTGCGTAGACGGTGGGCACGGTGCCCGTCGTGATGGCGGATGCGTCGTCGGACAGCCACAAAAACACCTTGCCCGTCACCACCCAGTAGCTGCCGACCGTTCCACTTAGAGTAGCCTCCCCCGAGCCCGTGTCGTTCAAACCAGTGACCCGGATCTCGAAGGCGTGGTCTAGACCGTCGCACAGCAGCGGAAGCCACGGGGTAATGTCAATCTGGTCTTCTTTGAGATCGAATGCGTCGATGCCAACGATTGGGCGCCAGAACCCCGGGGCGACGCCGCCAGTAAAGATGATCGGAAAGGGCCACACAACACCCGCTAAGGCACCGTCAATGTACAGCTGCACCTCGCGCCAGGGTGAAAAGCCGTACAGTGTCGTCACAGAGCCGAAGGCCGAGACGTCAGAGGACAGCACATTGGCCCACCAGAACTCTTCTGTGGATTGTCCGTTGGCCGAGACGGAAAAGATGGCCCTGTCGACGTTCTGCGGGAGCGATAGCGTGTTAGTTGCATTGTCGGTCGGCAGGTTGAATGCGCTAGCGCTGTCGGTGGAGGCTTTGCGGGCTGAAACGGGTAAGATGAGGTCGGCTGGGGCGAAAGACGACTCAGGGTCGGCATAGAACGAGGCGGTCAGCGTCGTGTTGAATGAGCCGGTGTACGTATCGTCAATCAGGTTGCCCAGGTCGAAGATGATCTTCTGGGGCTCCTTGAACAGCGGCAGGTAGGCCGACATGTCCCTGATATACGTCCAGATGATGCCATTGGCCGTCGGCTCTGCAGTCGAGGTTCTGAAAATTTCCGTGTCGTTGAAGTACATCAAGGCCAGTCGGTCAAACTGCCGACCCCGCGACGTGACGGTCAGGTTGAACGTGACCCGGTTAAAGTCGCATGCAGGTGGGACATACGAGCCTACGATCGAACGGGATTAGTCTTGTATTACTTGCTGAAGGTTAACGGGTCGGGACGAGAGGCGGTCGATGATGCCGGTCAATGCAGCTGGCGAAAGAGAGGGCTGGACGGAAGTGGGTGCGTCATGCATGCAGCCAGAAAAATGGAACCGCCGCGCAAATCCAGGGCGAGGCCTCAGAAATATCACCAATCAATTGTCGCGGAAGCAGAAATGACACGCAGAGAGCAAGGATTGACAGGCGAATGGACTTTTTGATAAGACTTGTACAGTACGGAAAGATTGCTGCATACCAACAAAGGGGATGCCGTAGCTGTAGGCAAAGACATGGACCATCAACGTCTGCTGGCAGGCTGGCTGGGCCGGCGCCAGCACCGGTGGGTCGACCTCCAGCACCTCCAATAGGGAGCTCGACGTATTCTCCGCACGAATGGCCAGCGGGCTGGGGCGACGGGGTGCGGCCGCGGCCGCGGTTGGCAGCTGCAGACCAAGGCAGAGGGCTAGGGCTGCAAGTAGTAAGACGGAGCCCAGGCTGCTCAGCACCCTGGCGCGAGGGCGTGCTGGCGTAATCAGGACGGCCACGGGCGACGCTGCGCGCGATCGGGGTGGGCCGCGGGCCGCGGGCCATTGAGGCCCTGGCGATGGGTGCTGCTCGTGCATGTCGTGCGCGCAGGCAGCTGGCATTCCGCTCAGCCGCGAAGGACGATCGGCGGATCCGACGACGGCGGGCCCGGTTTTCCCGCCTCACCTGAAGGCGATTCGCGCGTTGGGGGCTTTGCGCAGGGCGACAGGCGGCGCGTAGTGGGGACGGGAGCGGAGGGCCGCGATCCTACTGGCCGCGAGGCGTTCGGCGGCGGTGGTTGGGCTCTCTGGCAGGCGGTGGTCGCCTCAGGCGCGCCAAGGCCGGGGGTTGTTGCGCTGTCGTCGGCCAGGAAAGAGAAAGAGACCAGTCACAAAAGTGTCTACCCCCGGCTGGCCGGGTCGGCGCCGTGGTAGTGGTTCCAGAAGCGCTGGACGGCCTTGGTGGCCACCTCGTTGCCGGTGTACTGCTGGCGGAAGTAGTTGAAGAGGCCGAACTCGTCGCGCGTGAAGACGTAGGTGTCGGGTTGGGCCAGCAGCTTGGACCACACGCTCTGGAGCTCGCGCTGCAGGAACGCGGAGACGGACGGTTCGACGCCGGACTCGTTGTCGCGGGCGATGTCGAGGGCCTTTTGTAGGGTCATGGGGCCGTGGCCGTTGACTATTTCGCCGTTACCCATGGTGCTGGGCGGAGATAGGTACACAGAGCCGGGCGGGTGCGTGCTTGGGCGGGGACGGCTAGGACGGGCCGGGAAGGTGCAAAGCAGATAGAGGACGATGGGCGAGGGCGCGGCGGCGGCTGTGAGGGAAGGGGCAATGCTGGAGCGCTGGTGGGAAACATGCTGAGGGCGGGCGGCGGGCGGGCTATAAAGAGCATGCCTGGCAGCTGGACATGGAAGAGCAGAGCAGGACCCACGTGGAGTGACAAGGCTCGAGGCCGACAGAGAGCAAACGGCGCCGACGCGCAGGGCGCTCCAGGCGCACGTCCGCCGGGCAGCGCAGGGGCAGCGCCGCCGAGCAGGACGATGTCAGTCCGGCGCGTCGCCGCTTCTGGTGGGCTGGGAGCAAGCGAAGTGAGAGAGAGGCACAAACAGAGTTAGATGTCGCGCATCAGACGGCCGAGAGCGCGCAACGGCCGCGCGCATTTGGCGGGGAAGATCCCTCACGGCTTGCGCCACGCCGCGCAGTCAATGCCAGCTGCTCGCGGTGCCCGCGCGCTCAGGGGCAGCACGGCGCGGGCTCGCGGCGGCGCCCCGCGATTGGGGTTCATGCGAATACGTGAGGGGCGCGCGGCCGCGATTCACGGCGGCCCCGGGCACAAAACGCAGCGCAGCCCGGGGGCGTGGAACCTGCCACGGGAGCGGTCCCAAGTCGCAGCTGACTGCAGGGCGGGTAGAGCCGACAGCCACCATGGCAAGGCTGGCACGACCTGGCGCCGACGACAGCGCGGTCCGATGAGGGCGTGCTCGCAGCTGCAGAAACACCTGCGGGGGTCCCGCGGCGAGCCTGCTGCACGCCCTGGGCGCGGACAGAAGGCCTTTCCTGCGCGCCATCACCGCTCACGCAAACCTTAACCGCGCCGCTCACGCCAGCCCGCCGGTCAATCCCACCCGCCGGAAAGCGATGATGCAAATGATGCCTCCCGCCCGCATGGACGTCGCGTGGGCACAGGCGCGCCACGCGGCCGCTGAGCTTGAAAGCGGCAATGCTCCCTGGAGGAGCAGAGGCTGTTGCTGGCGGCGCAACTAAGCTTCAGACGCTCGCTTGCGCTGACTCGCTATATTGGCCGCTGATCGCAAACGTCACCGCAGCTCCGGATGCCGGATGGCGCTGGGCCAGTGCCTGTTTGCCTGAGCGCGCGCCAGAGCCCCGAGCACGCAGCGTGCTGCACGAAACTTGCGCGCGCGGCGGGGGTTTCATGCAGGCGCACTGCACGCCGCCCGCCGCGGCACCAGCAGGAAGAGAAGCCGGGCGCCGGCGAGGCAGGATGCACGCGCCTGCGCAGCGGATGCGGTGGTCGAGTGGGATATTGGCATGGGGGCGCAATAGGCCGGAGTTCAGGCGTGCGCATGGCGGTGATGCGGCTCTCATCGAAGTTAAAGTTTGACAAGACCGCCAGCTGTTTGGAATGCCGGCACGCGCGCGAGGCCTGCCTGTGCGCCCCGGCTTCCGAGACAAGATGGTCAAACTGCGGTCACGCCAGTGCGGGATTGCCCGAAGCGGCAAATTGGCTGGTGGGAGAGAAGAGCGCGGCGAGGATAGAGTTTGGGTACGAAGGCTCATCTCCGGGCGCCGAATCATGGCTGCGGCGCAGAACGACGTGGCGGGCGGGCTTGGGAGGGCGGCGGCGGGGAGTTGGAATGCCTCACCATCAAAATAAACTTTGCGATCTCGTCTCGTCGCCGCGCACGCGGCCAAGGCCTGACTCGGCGCACGTCCAAGGGTCGGGGGCCGTAACCGCCTGGAATGCCGGCGCTCGGCGTCTTTCGGCCCGCGCAATCCCTGCGCGCGCGCCGGCAGCTGGCCGCTGGCCGCTGGCCGCTGGCGCTGGCGCTGGCTGCTGGCCGCTGCCGCGACGAGCGTCCGTGCGCGCCGCCGCCGCCAGACCTTCGAGAGCATTTTCGAAGCTTCGCCGAACACGCGCAGAATGCCTGACGCTGCACCGCACACGCCCTCGACGTCCTGACCGGCGACCGCCCGCTCGCCCTCCACGCGCCGCCGCTCAACATGAAACCGCGCAGCCTCGTGTCGCCCGCCGCGCTGCTGCGCTCACCGCTGGCCCGCCGCCCGCCCATGCCCGCGCCGCCCGCCCTCAGCGCTGCCCGCCAGCTCACCACCGCCGCCGCCCGCCTGCACCGCGCCTCGCCGTCGCCGGCCCTGCCCCGCGCCCTTCTC
>RKSS01000990.1:0-14755 GCA_009829855.1 Neofusicoccum kwambonambiense | reverse complement strand
TGGTGGTAGGGCGGATGGGGTGGATGATGGGGAGGGCTCGGTTGGGGGGTTGACGGCGGTGGGGGATGGGAGTAGTTTGGGGAAGGGGAGTGGGAGGGGCGGTTGAGGTTGTGATACCCTGGGTTTTTCTTTGCGGATTCTTGGGAGTGGGTTTGGGTTTAATTTTGCGCGGTACGAATGTATGTGGTTGTGCTAGAGGAGCTTTTCGGTATCGCAGTTCCATACTATCGTGTTGCAAAAGAGCAAAAGGACGGAACACGTCCTAATGCTCCTTGATTGTTTGGGGGCCTCTTATATCCCCCTCCCCGTGCACGGGGAGTTGAGAAATAGTGTATAATTCGTCACATATCGAGTGAAAATACTGCAGTGTCACAAAAGCCAAAATGGCTTGCTTCTGCGAGTGGTCTGAAGTGTCAGAACTTCTTCTCCATCCACGCCGAAATACTTCAATGAACAATATTCCAACTCCTAAACTCTGTCACCTATAAATTTACACAATATGAACTGAGACCGAATTCAAAAACGGAAGACAGAGAGTCGGGCTTTCCTAAGTGGAACTGACTAAGATTCTTTATCTTGAAAGTGACCTTCTAGCCCTTTCCTTAGTGGCAACTCGTCGCTGCATACTTGGCGATAAACTCCGGATCCTTCCAGGTCTGTAACCACCGGAGAAATTCGATCGAGACTCCGATACGCCAGTTTGCTTCTGCAGCTCCCTCAACAGAACTTTCACCGCTTCGATATGGCCTCCGGCTTGAGCGACCTGCAGTAAAGTCTTCCAACCCAGAGGCAAAATGGTTGTGTCTGCCTCCTTTTCGATAAGAGCTTCCATCACCAAAGTATGGCCTTTGAAAGAAGCCAGAGCCAGTGGAGTCCACCCATTCTTTGAACAATGGTCGATGATGCCAGCAACACGATCTAGAATGAGCTCAGCCACATCGATATGCCCAAACCAAGCGGCTCCCTGGAGAGGAGTGTATCCCGTGTGATCCTGACATTTCATGTCTCCAGCAAGGTCTCGGTCAAACAACAATCTCAGACAGTCACTTTGTCCAACCGAGGCCGCGCAGTGTATACTAGTGACCGGCCAATATCATCTAGCCTTGTCGTGTCTCCACCATGATCGAACAAGAAAGCTAGGGCTTCACTTTTGCCTTCCAAGATGGCATAATGAACGCTTGTTTCCATGTTCTTGCTGGTCTCATTGACGTCCCAGCCGCGGTCAATTAGAAATTGGATCATTTCAATGCTCCCACTCGAAGCAGCCAAGTGGATGACAGATTTTCCCGAGTTTCCCGTCTTCCTTTCATCTGCCCCATGTTGTAGCAGAGTTTTGTAATTTCCGACTTGCCCGGCATCCGCCGCGTCGAGAATTGGTGTGCGACCAATATCGTCCTCAGTGGAGATCTCAGCACCGTAACCAAGCAATACTTCAATCATTTCCGTGTTGGCTGATCGTGTTGCCCTGTGAAGTGGAGTCTTTCCACCACTATCCCTCGTGTTGACGTCGGCACCACGTTCGAGCAGTAGACGGGCAACATGGACGCACTCAAAGTTAGCAGCCCGGTTGAGAGGTGTCAGGAGAGCTGAATCTTTAGCCTCCAGTAAGTTTGCAGTTTTATCAAGGATGGCCTAGACTATTTCTGCATTGTTCTTCTGTGTTGCCGTGTGCAAAGGGGATGGAGAGCTGCGCGCTCCACATCGGCTCCGTGGTTCAGAAGGTCCCGGCAGATATCATTGTGCCCGAGGAAGACTGCTAAGTGGAATGGCGTGCCTCCATTGGAGTCTTGACAGTTTATATCAAGTTCAAGTCCAAGTAAGGTCTGAACTATGCCACGTTGGTTGCTTTTAACGGCCAGATGCAAAAGCGTCTGTCCGAGTACGTCTGTAATATTTACCTTCGCACCAAAAGACAGTAGCCGATGGAATATTTTGGGATACTCGCTAGAGATCGCAGCCGATATTGGGGCACGCCCGTAGGCGTCGAGAGCTGCATTTTGTTAAACGGAAACTTCAGGTGGACGTTCTGCGCCGAGAACTTACCATTGAGCAATTTGTCCCCAGATATGTTTAATATCATTTCCACAAATCTCGTAGCTCCCCCTAAGGCGGCGAGGTGCAAACACTTCTCATCATCGTTATTCACTGCGTAGATGTCGGCCCCTTTTTCTAGGAGCAATTCGAACATCTCAGTCTGGCCGCTCTGAGCACAGTACAGCAAGGCCGTCAGCTCCGAAGTAGCACCGAACGTCGACCATTTGTATCGGATATCCACTCTGGCTCCGAGGTCCAGCAGCTCGATTGCTGCATTTTGATGTGATTCTGAGATAGCACAAAGTAGTGCGTCTCTGCCAAGTGGGTCGTAAATATCTAGCTTTGCACCAGCATCGAAGAGCTTCTTGATTAGTGGTTGATTGCCATTCAATGCAGCTGCATTCATCGCACAGCCAGAAATGCCAGATTTTTGGTTGACATCAGCCCCTCTAGTGATCAGTTCGTCGGCTATGCGTTGGAATCCGGAGTTGCAGGCAACCTGGAGTGCGCTGCCGTACGGCCCACCACTTATATCAACTGATTCAGGCTCGGCCTCCAGAATATCTCGCAACAAGCCGACCTGATTGATTGCAGCCGCGCAGTGCAATTTGGTACTCGGCTGGCATAAGCCATTCGCCAAGTCATCTGGAGGGCCTGAGTCTGCTCCCATCCCATGAAACGGCACCATTTTTCCTAGAAATGAGTGACAGCGACGGAATTCTGAAAATCTTGGGCTACTAGTGAGCGGCTCCAACTGTTTAAGAATATCTGCTAACTCCGGGGTGGAGTCCGTCATATCTCGCCACATGTGATTCGAAAGTTTGCTCATCTCGGCAACTTCTGAGTCTTCGAGCCTGTAATAACATTCCGAGAAAAGTTCCCCCAGAGGCGAATTCCGTATGAGATGCGTAAGTCTTTCCCACGTGTACTGGATAGGGTCGTCAATCCATAGCATGCCCCGTTCGAGCCAGCCATCACGAAACTCATCCTGCCACCTGTCCCAGTTCAGGTTATTAGGAGAAAAAAATGTATGAAGGGATTTAGATAATCCTTCGAATCTGAGTTCTTCTCCAGTGATTTGATCCATCCAAAAGTTCACAGCTGCTATAAAAAATAGTTTTTGGCTGAGCTCTGTCGTCCGGGACGATCGTTTCCAAGTGGTATCATAGTTGAGGAAGCGCAGAAATATCTCGCACATTACTTCACGCTGAAAGCTCTTATCAGAGAATGAGATCGCAGGAGTATCCTCGGGAACCACCTGAAGCATGTATTCTCGTATCGAAGAGTGAATGAAGCTCAACACCCGGTACTGATAGGGCTGATCAGGTCTCGCCGTTTTGACCTCTACTGTTACGGCGCAGCCGCTATGAGAACGTAGAAAAGTGAGGGGAGGAGCTTACGAAGAAGCCCCGCAAGAAAAGGCGCCCCCACGTGATCAAGGCACGTGATGAGCCACCAAGATCTACATGTCGCCCTCACGAGCCGGGCAACATAAGGCAACGGTCGCCCAGCGTAGCCGGGCTACATAGAGCAACACCAGATTGTCATAGCTTTCCTACAGTATATAAACACACTCCCTTAGCTAGATACTTGACCCTTCGTGGTCAACTTCAATAATCAATCTACACCATTGATTAGTAACACGGCCTTCGCACGCAGTGCTCAGTCTTATCACGTGTTCGCTACCCTCTCGCACCTCCCTTGTATCACCTCAAGGTAAACCCCCAACACGGCTTACCGCCCTCTTTGGTGTTTGGATCCTTAGAGGTAAAGGCCCGCCGTTACACTCTACGAGATCAGCGCATGTACTGAGGATCTCCTCGTCAATATAGTTCTGATCAACGCTCTCCAGGAGTTCATCGCACTGCAATGCAGGGCCTTGTCCGCTCATGCGGACCGCAAACCCGACAGCGATCTGCCCGACGGTTGGCATTCCCGGGCCGATCATTAGCCATCTCAATATGAAGAAGGCACGGCTTCGATCGGTGCTCTCAAGACTTTTTATCCGGTCCATGTTCTTGTCGTAGGTCCGTTGTAAGCCCTGGGGCATGCTGCTGATGATCTCCTGGAGACGTTTTTTGGTTTTGCTGCCACGCAGCCCGCTCTGATGGAGCTTGACCCACAGAAACATCCCATCAGCTCGCTCTGCCATCTGATCCGCCAATTCCGTCCGCAGATCGTCTGGTCGATTGGCCAATTTTTGGTTCACGATAGTTTTGGAAAATGATTTTAAGTCTTCTTCCACATCGTACTTGGAAATTGCAACTTCAAGGATAGTCACCCGGTCTTCAACCTGCTCCGGATGAAGAGCGGAGCGGATATCAAGACTGTCGCGGCTAACGACCAGGATACGAGTCTTTGAATCCGAGATCAGCCGTCGCAACGCCTTCAAAAATTGAAAGCGGTTACTATCCGTGACATCATGGGATCTTCCGTTTGCATCCTCACATTCATCTAAACCGTCCACCACAAAAGTGAGGCCTGGATTTGCTTGTAGGATAGAGCGAAACAGCTGCTCCAAGTCTGAGTGTGCAGCGGTGGCCGTCATTTCGACCCGCGGATACTGAATAGCTGTCTTCAATGCTCCGTCATGCTGGTAAACTACCTGAGAGATCCATGATCGAAGAATTGCATAGGGGTCATTCTGGCGCTCAGAGAAAAAGTACTGAGCTGTAGTATCTGGACTACTACTCCTAAGCGACTCGATGATTCGTGCGCACAGGATAGTCTTGCCGAATCCTGGGGGAGCATGTAGCCAAAGGAGTTTTGCGGAATCGTCAGGAAATTCAGGGGAAATCCACGAGACAAAGGCTGGCCGATCGAAAATCCAAGAACAAGTCTCATCCTGACGCTCCCGCAGGCGGTCTTCATAGTAGGATTCTGTGCTCTTCGCGCCGAGCCACTGATCGATACTTCTACGAGTATCAGCTGGAAGCGGTCAGCTAATACCCGGCGATTCTACTGATAAGTGAGCGCGCACCTTTGTTTCTCTCGGAAAGCTTGTCAAGATGTGCTGCAAGCTCATCGACTGGATCACGTGTTGAGGCATGCTTGTGTGGGGTGTCTCCACTCGGTCCGCTCACGGGGATCAGAGCATGGAGCTTCTGAATCAAGCGGTAGAAGTTCTGCACTTCTTTGATTGCTTTCTCCTTTCTGGAAAACGCCCATCGAAACTTTGTCTTGGTTGAGAGGTCCG
The DNA here is from genome assembly GCA_009829855.1 of Neofusicoccum kwambonambiense. Lineage (NCBI taxonomy): Eukaryota > Fungi > Ascomycota > Dothideomycetes > Botryosphaeriales > Botryosphaeriaceae > Neofusicoccum > Neofusicoccum kwambonambiense. Next base: position 9,525 of record RKSS01000990.1, on the reverse strand, counting down.
TGGGTCGTTCCTTTAGAGCTGGTTTATCACCACTCTGGGTGAATTCGGCGGGCGACGTACTAAAATCTGAAACAACCACTTCGATTGACTTAAGCGATTCCCTTATGCAAGAGACCAAGTCTTGGAGTACGTGAGCCGTCTTCTCATCCACTGGCTTCCCATCTGCCGTCTTGACGGCATCTCCGCTGACATCCACGTTCTGGAGCCAGTGATCGAAGATAAGTTTACTGGCAGAGAATTCCGCAAGAATAGGTCGAGCCTCAGATCCGACATGCCGGAAAGAGTTGATCTGGTCCATCAGCTGCTTACAGGAGCTGACCAGGGTGGCGAGCCCTGCAACACCGATGGCGAGGCCCGCGACCTCCATGGTTGCGCTCACTCGGAGACTGTGTGGTCAACGATCGATGGTCTGGACGGTGTCAAGGTCATCACAGTGGACAAGGCTGTTGAGATGGAGGGTGTGTCCGGGCCCGCTTATTGCGGGGCACCAGCCATTTATCTATTGCCTGCGGCCTTTCAAGCTGAAAAGGTCAACCTGCATGTCAGCAAGGTTTTATTCGCTGCCTATACGAAGCTGTAGCTGTGGCGCTGCCACTCAACAGTATCCTGTTGGCCAGGCTCCCAAAGCCTTCTAGGAACGTGAATGCTGTCCACGTACGCGCGAATGCCACATGGGAATAAAACAGCCACCGGTCAAGGCCAGGGCTCTCGATTGGCAAACCAAGCAGATTCAAGCAGGCCCCAAGCCCGCTTAACAAGCCGAGGCATCTTGCTTGATCAAGCGCTTGAATTGGCTTGGCAATTGAGAACCCTGGTCAAGGCTGCGCAACAATCAGAGAAGGACTATCTTCGGGAGATAAGAGTGAAATGATGACGTGAGAAGTACTCGACACGCGATGGTGTCGAGAGTGATGGTAAAACATTCCGGAGCGGGGCGTCGTGCAATCTCCAGGGAATTTGTTAGGCTACGGAGTTGTTCTAGTAGGTGGCGGAGCCTGAAGACCTCGTATAACGACTTAACGAGTAGTGTGTTGGTATGCAGGCTTCCATGGAGCCAGCCTGATTTGAAGTTGCGCGCATCATGCATACACAAGGGCTCCGGCCGTCACCATAAACGCAGCTGCGAAGCCAACAGCCGAGACATCCTTGGACGAGGTTGTAGATGATTCTGCTCTATACAACGTTATCATCTCTGCAAGTGTTGTAGCGGCCGATCCGGGGCTGTACGGTGTAGCAGTTGCGGAGTGGAAAATAGTCGAGAAGGATGGGCCTTTGGAGGCACTAAGAGATCGATGCACAGACGTAGATGACTGTGATTCTGAAGCAGATGTGCTGGAAACCAGATTGGAAGAGGATGAGGTATGAACGGCAACTGCAGTCGGAGAGGAGGCAGTCGTGAACGCGCTCTGGAAAGATGTTGGAGATGCTATATCTGTGGCTTTTGTACTCGTTTGCGACGTTTGGCAGAAGCCCTGGACATTGTTGTGGAGTTCTGATGGAAAAATCTTTTAGCCTTACAATGAAGAGATTTCAGAAGCTTTTCATGTTGTCTTTAGGAAGCATGCCTCGTCGTGAGTAAGTGGAATGCAGGTAAACAATGGTGGGTGGGTTGCCTTGCATTGAAATGAAGTAAAAGTGGGGCTGTGCAAGACAATTTGGTTAATTCATACCTTTCAGATCAATTTCTGTACATGACTCTGGGTCATCCTTCCATTCAATTGATGAGTAGCCCACTGTCCACTATGCCGGCAAGTCAAGCTGTTAATAAGATACAAATATACAGCTTGCCAAGTACTCAGGCAGCGGAGGGAGACTTGGGGTACATACACATGAAGAATCAACTGTTGAGGAAGAGTCATCATCTTGTGCTGTGGAGACTGGGATTAACAGCGGCGCTGCGACAGAAAGCGCAAACAGAGTTCGAGTCCTCATGATTTGCAATAGACTTTGTACATAATACATTGCAGAGACCTTTAAGAAATATACCTTCAGAGTACCTATTTCACTAGACTCACCAAGAGTTCTGGAGTCGGTAGAAAGTGTTGGCGGGATCCATTGCGCCATTATCGCTGTCTCGCTTATTCCCCAGCTTTCGCATTCGGATACAAGTGTAGGCGGTGTTTGTGGCGTCGGTACCAGAGCTTTCTACACGTCATGCCACTATTCCGAAGCCCGACATTACCGGTTGGCGTGGGATCGAAGCGCAAGCAAAAAGCTGATGGCGGGGACATGAGTTTCTAGCAGATAGTGTCATTACCAACGAGCTGGAGCAGGCATACACTGAAGGCCATGATCAAGCAGCCATAAAAATACGAAGACGAGAGTATGAAGTCCTGTTCGTGATCCAACATACGCAAGACGTTCCGAATAAGCTTCTTGCCTTGTAACCAGCAGGGCAGGACAAGCTTTGGCGTGCGCTAAATTCCTTTGAATCTGTCAGCTTCTGCGTTTTTGGCCTAGGCCATCCACACTCCCTCCACACTTCCAAATTTTGGGATTCAGGGTAGGAATCGATAAAGCTAGTGGCGCTGGAAGGAACATCTAGCCCATCGGAAGCCTTCAGACCCATTTCTGGTAGAGTGCGCTTGCGTGGCCACCGCATTTGGGTAAGAGAAAGACTGATGGAGAATCAGTCAAAGTTGGAGCATGGAATAGTACGATCTGAGATGGTATGAAGCATCCGCGATCCCGCTACATTGCTTCCAAGACAGGAATCGGGGTAACGTAGGTGCGAAGGCCGAATGCTCAGCCACGACACCAAGACTTCCCTGGCGGAATGACCGGAACGAAGCCTGGTACCGGATTAGTGAACGTGAGGGATGAGTGAAGCGATCCAGCAGCTTTTCGACGATGCTGCCCAGTCATGTCAGGTCATAACTCAACGTCAAAGATCTGGTGGCTATGCTGGTCGGTGCTATGCTCGGCTCGTTCCGACACGGTGAATCTCCCCGACGCTTGTACCGAGGGTGGCCTCATGGTGTAGCGATACAATCTCAAGAACGCGGAATAGATGAAGCTCGAAGCTTATGGAGAAGAAGGGTCCAGACAAGATTTATGACGAACAGAATTATGCCGCACGGCCAGTGGGGAGTGCTTCGTAAAACAGGCTTGTCATCCAGACCGTGCATGACCGAAGGCGCATCCTGATAACTCGTTCCAGCAACACCATTGACATGTTATACGGTGAACTTACCGTATTTGCCAGCGGAAGGACCTGCTGCTACACATTGCACGACGGAGAATCTATTTCCCCTTCGTTTATCGAATTGCGCTCATCTTCAAACGCAGTCCACATCTCGGCAAATGCTGGCTCCACATTGCGGAAACGGACGTGCTGCAGCTCCGATTGTTGGTCTCCAGCAAACGCTGTAGGTGTGGTCGACAAGACAACGGGACAGCAGAGCTCAAGACGTGGCCTGAAAACTGCAGCAGTCTTCGGTTCCCTCTGTTCCGGCACTACTGATAGTGGCGGCCCTCTAGCGATAACAGCCGAGGTAGGAGAGATAACAGAGCACAGCCTGGACTCTGACCGTTGGCGATCATCCACGCTTAACCAGCCAAACCTTACAGAGCCACGGCAGCCGCTCTGCACCACCATGAAGCTGGTGACTGCCGACGAGCGTTACGAAGAGTCGGCAGAATGCAATTTCCGAGTCTTGAAGCAAGGCCGGCTCCTGAAAAGGGTCGGAGGCGAGGGCATAACGCTCAGTTGTTCGGGAGCTTCCTCACGGCGACGTCAGAACAGGTAACGGCGACTGCTCGTATGGCGAGCACGGCGGCTTGGGAAGCGAGCTTCATGTGGGTATTTGTAGCGCCGGTGAAATTTCAGGCGTTTGAGGGCGAGCAAGCCACAGGGCGGAGATGCGACATGCAGATCAAGCAGCACACCCTGCAGCGCCTGCTGAAACAGGGCCCGACGCTGCGTTCGAGTGCGTAATCATGCAGCGACCAGCCCGCCGCGGCGCGGGGGGCCTCCTTGCGCGGCTTGCGCGAGGGCGAATGGAGAAGGAGGCGACACTGCGCGCGGGCGGGAGGGATGGCAGCAGGCGCCGTGGTGTATCGCAGGGCGGTGCGGCGGCGGCGATGACTGGCGGCGCGCGGGCGCGGTCGTGGGCGTGGGCGTCTGCTCGGTCGGTGCGGGGAGAGCTCGTGGGCGGTGCAGTGGACGGCGAGCGGCGGGGCCTTGGCGACGAGCACCCAGGCCCGGCCTGGCACACCTCGCTGCCGCTTCATCCGCGTCTACTCTACCCCCCAGCCCGCCGCCCAGCCCCGACAGCGGCTGGCCTGCCTTAGTCATGGCCACGGCGTGCCGCCAGCCAGCCTGATATTGCGCTCCACCTCCGCACGCCAGTGCTCGCCAGCGCCCGCCCATCGCGATCTGTGGCCCAAGTCCCCGTCCACTTAACCGCTGAACCACCACCGGTGCCCGGCCTCTGCCTGCGCCCGCGATGCCCGCGCCCGCATCCTTGTAACGTCGAATCTGCTGCACCCGCGCCATGTCTGCGACCGTGCTGATGCGCTTCGTGCGCGTCGCCTGCGCCGGCGGGCTGGCTCTCACGGCCGCTGTGTCGGCGCAGACGGTGACGCCCGCCAACTCGACCGACCAGCAGGCCCTCCAACATGGCATTGAGCTCTCGGTTGTCCGCAATACCGAGGACGGCGCTATGGTGCCCATCTCGCACGTCGTTCCGCTCACGGCCCGCGCGGCTGAGGATCTGGAGGTTCGTTTGCTCCGTCTTCCGCCGCCTTCGTCTGACATGATACACCTGCACCGGCCGAGCCGAAACAGCCACCCATAACTGACATTCCCGCCCACAGCCCCCTGGCCGGACCGGCCAACTCTTCTATGCCACCGACCAGACCCGCGAGCGCGTCAACAGCTCCCACATTGCCTACATCAACTGCGACCCCGCCGCCTACAACGGGAATCTCCAGGCCGCCGACGTCTTCAACACCGTCATCACCAACGGCGCCATCGCTGCGCTGTTCTTCAGCCAGTCTGCCAGCTACTGCAACGTCACCGGCATTGCCGACACCAATCCGTTTGTGTATTCTATGATCAATGCGACCACGTCGCGGCAAGTCCTTGAAGACCTCGTAGAGACCACCAGCGCCGGAACGAAGTACTACTTTGCGCGAATCCAGCCCAGCGCCGACGAAACCACTCCTGACAACGGCACCATGAGCAGCAACGGCAGCACTACCGGCTCCGACCAGGACTCCCAGTCGCAGAACAACCCTCTTGGTCCCTCACCTTCAACCGCCGTGGCCATGATCATCCTGTACAGCATCACCGGCGTTATCACGGCGCTTTTCCTGGTCATTATCATCACCGGCGCTCTACGAGCCCACCGTCATCCTGAAAGATACGGCCCTGGCGTGGTGCTCAACGGCGGAAGAGGCGGAGCCCGTCAGACCCGCGTGCGCGGCATTGCGCGCGCCATGCTGGACACCCTGCCAGTGGTGAAATTTGGAGACCAAACGAACAACAACCACCCGCCCAAACCTACGGATGTGGAGATGGGCGATACGACGGCGAGAAACAGCGCGGAGGAGGACCAGCAGCAACAGCGGAGAGGCACGGAGGGCAACGAACAGGCGGAGACGACCATGGCAGCCGGCGGAGCGGAAACATCCGCCGTCAACGGCAGGAGCTCGTACGAAGGCTCCGGGGCTCCGCGCGCAGCCGCCGCCGCCCCCACCGCCAACGACACCGAGGCATCTGCTGATGCTGAGGCGGGCATTGCTCCGGCAGCTGCCGGCAGCAGCGCGGAAAACCTCGCATCCGAGGGCGACGCTTACACAGGCTGCACCATCTGCACCGAGGAATTCGAGCCCGGCCAGGACGTCCGCGTGCTGCCCTGCGACCACAAGTTCCACCCCGCATGCATTGACCCATGGCTGCTCAACGTCAGCGGGACCTGTCCGCTATGGTAAGTTTCCTATCCGGCTTAGCCCCCAGCACCGTCACCCGATGATCTGCACAAGAGAAGACACTCCAAGACTGACACAACCCCAACAGCCGCATCGACCTCAACCCCGCCAACCCCGACGACGCGGCGGCCAACGACGCCGACGGCAACGCGTCGACGCGCCGCTCGGCCTCGATCCTCGCGCCGCCGCTCTCGCCCACCGACGCCGCCGCCGCCAACATCCCCTCGCACCACCGCCGCAGCGTCTTCCGCGACATCCTTCACCTGCGCGGCCCCGCCTCGTCCGAGGAGCGCCTCGCCATGGCCCGCCGCATGGCCGGCGAGCGCCCCGGCGCCGGCGTCACCGCTCCCTCCGCTGCCGCGGACGACCGCCGTCGCAGCCGCTTGAGCACCCTGTTCCGTCGCGACCGCGCCGCTGCGCCGGCGGACGGCGTGGCCCCGCCTGTGCCGGAGCAGAACGAGCCGCCTCGCCGCGGCGAGATCTGAGGGAGATCGTTCGCGGGGGTTTAAACCAGGTTTTGCGGACGTTTGATGCGCGTGCGGGCTGCGGAGAGGTGTGCAGTTGTTCTATCTCTCTTTTGATGGGCTTTTTTCACGGTTACGATTATGAATGGGAGGTGCTTGCGGGTTTTGCTACTACATGGGTGGATCACGAAGGAAATCCATTGCAAGGCGTTTTGACGGGGGGAGTTTTGTCGTTTTTTTCGCCTGAGCTGCGTCGGGAGGTGTGTGCATGAGGGGTGCATTTCACGGGGTGGATGGGTGGATAGGTGGTGGATGGTTGCCTTTCTTGTTTTTTTTTTTTTCCTATATCCGCGGCAAAGCAAAAGAATCGGTGGGTCGTTCGATTGATCGGTGGAAAGGGATGGATTGATGGGCTTTTTTTTCGCAGTAGATCATGGGGTGGCATATGCATGCATGAGTGTGTTTTCGTGGTTGGTTTGGGTCTTACTCAGTGAAGCGAGCGAGCGAGCTGTCTGGCTTGTGGGATGGCGAATGGGAAAGATCCTTGCTGATGATGATGATGATGATGATGGGGACGACGGATGTACGTGATGATGTGGTCAGCGTTGACGTGGCTGTGCATGTGCGAAGTGTGCTGTCTTCAGCGTCTGTTGTAGATGGACTGATGTAGAGAGGGCCTTCAATGACGTATAGAGCTTGCTTGCGTGCTGTGCATGGTAGCTGTATTCCCTGCTGGCACTTGGCCTTGATTGCGTGAGCTGCTTAGCGAAAGGGGCTGTGCGGTTAGTGGGAAAAGCTTATGTGCTGGTATTTGAGTTTCTTTGCTTTTGGGTCACGTTTCGTAGGTGAGAGGGGAGCTTGCGTGTCGTTGGATTTCAGGTCATGACGTATGAGGTCATCATGTCTCAGAATTTGCGAGGGTGTTTGAGGAATTGAGGATAATGCTCGACGCTGAAGATGATGGCGTTGAGACCGAGGAGGTAACGTGAGACCGAGGAGGTAACGTCTTTTCATAGGCAGCTTAAACTGTCGCCCGGATGGGTTCGGGGTTTCGTTCTATCCAACCCTTGAAGTATGCGTGCATCGATAATCTACCGGAGAGAAACGGAACGGACTGCTGATAAATGCACAGCACGGCCTTGCCATATCGTTGTGCCAGAACTTCGATTGGCTGGGCGCGACAATGCACATGAGGCTGGATATGCGATGGCCTTCTCGCCTTGTCATCCAACAGCCTTCTCTCAAAGTTACCTCCTGTACGAAAGAGCGACACTAATGCTTCTGTGGGTTCTCGAATGAGCTTGCAGCAGAGTCAATCATAGGAATAATGGGGAACAGGGTTACGAAGTCATATAGACTATCATCTTGTTCACGAAATAGTGTTTCCTAGCAGCATATTTCAGTGATTAAAACTCACATCATTTATCTAATCAAGAAATGACTACATTGAGATAGGCAACTCATTCTTTAGAAACTATTCACGTGTAACAGATCTGACCAGAATAGCTATTTGAGGGAGCTGGTGCTTTGGAATAGTTTAATTCCATAAAAGAGGTCTACTACCCTTCCTAATTCTGCAATGACAGCTCAAAAGATCGAATCTCAGATACATGACGTGGCAGTATCATACAGATCTATTCATCGCATGCTTGTTCTTTGTTGAATTCTATTAGTCTGTACTTCTCTAAAAGTATCCCTCAGTATCGGTTTCGATGCGGCGCTACACTATTTCACCAATGTAAAGCCCATCACTACTTCAAGACGACATTCTATTCTAAACCCAAGATTCAATGAATGTCATCCTCACTACTTACCAATCCAAGTCACATAAGCTAGATGATCCACGTACCTCTGCTCTCGATTGGGCGGCCAAGTCCTCGATGTGGCAGGCAGATTAATAAAATAAAGTAACTCCTGGTGGAATCATTGCACAGAAACACAAACAGAGCGACCCAACTCTAAGGTCCTCTGTGTTTGATTTGATTGCTACCTCAAAGCTCAGAGAGGATGGTTGAAGTGTTCAGCGCCCTATCCAGACTTGCTTAGCAGGATCGCTGTAGAACCCGAGGTCGGTCTTCGTGGAGTCCATTGAGATCACGTCACGAGGGCGGTGTGTACGGAGGGCATATAATCTGTGGGTAAGTGTCACTGCGCATGTGATGAGCGTTGAGAAGGTCTCCTATGACTTAAAGAGCACCACGAGATACTGAACACCGGAGGTGAGAAAGTAATATAAAATCAAGAGGTACTCGACTCTTTCGCCTCCTTCGTTAAATAATTGAACTGTCTGGTCTGAACAGAATAGCGAAACAACCTCACTCATCGTTCACTCGTTGAAGACTTTAGATGCCAAAGCGCCACCCGGGCCCTTGTCTACAAAAGAATCTCACTTTCGTCTGCTTTAGTGCTGAGTAAGTTGATCTCATCTTATTATCATTTCACAATAGTTCCAACTTTTAAATTGCAACATTATTCAACACTACCTTTACGTTAAACCCCCGGAACCTACTATCATCTTTTCCTAATGAGCATCATCATGGTATAACTCCATGCTGTCCAATGCCGCTGGCTAATTCCAACCACACACCGTGGTGGTAGTCTCAAACAGCAGAATATGCTCTAGTCATGAGCGCTGCTGGCAAAGTAACGTGATTGATTGTTTGTGGAAAAGCAGTGAGAGGGGCAGGGCAGTGTTGAGGTAGATGATGGAGTAGACCAGAGAGCTTCTTTCAAGCTTTCCATCAGGAGCCGTTCCTCTCCCTCAAAACATCACGGGGCACATCACGAGGCAGAATCAGAGAACCTTGCGTAATTGTCTAATCGAGCCGGTGAATTCCAATGACATCGCTCAGCAGGCATCAAGGGGTCGCATCTAAGGTGCGTCGGTTGAGAGTCTGCACAGCTTTTCAGTTGACAAACCACAACAACTAATTTTCAAGAAGAAAGATTGAAAGCAACATGGGTATCTTTTTGAAAACCTTCGTCCATCTCATCCATCCATGCCTCTTCTCTCCCCCCCTACGCATGTCCATTCGCAAACCTCCTCGCCAACCACCCACTTCCATTTTCCAGATACTCCTCCCTCGTCACCGCCACCCCCCTTAACCCCTCCCCACCCCCCCTCGCC